>JAWPHD010009157.1:0-107076 GCA_037043455.1 Cyrtodaria siliqua
CCCCCCACCCCCCACTTGAAAATCTATTTTTTTTTTAAAAATATTTCTTTGTTGTTTTAGTCAATTCTTACACATATATGTTGCTCCCTCCCCCCACCCCCAACCCACTCCCGCCCCACGCACCCCACACCCCACCCCCACTTGATTTTTTTTGTTTACTTATTTCTGTGTTGCTTTTGTCAATTCTTACACATATATGTTACCCCCACCCACGCCCCACCACGCCCACCACGCCCCCCCCCCCCACCCTTCCCACTCCCCCCGCCTCTCTCACCCCACCCCCACCCCTACTTGAAACTATTTTTTTTACATATATGTGTTGCTTTTGTCAGTTCTTACACATATATGTTGCCCCTTCCCCACAACCCACTCCCGCCTCTCCCCCCGCTCCCACCCCACCCCCCACTTGAAAATCTATTTTTTTCTTCATATTTCTGTGTTGTTTTTAGATGTTTTCTTACACGTATATGTTGCAACCTTCACCCCCACCCCCCCACCCCCCCCCAGATTTTTTTTACATATTTCTTTGTTGTTTTAGTCAATTCTTACACATATATGTTGCCCCCTCCCTCCCTCCCTCCCGCCTCACCCACGCTCCCTCCCCCCACCCCACCCCCCACTTGAAACTTTTTTTTTTCTTTACATATTTCTGTGTTGCTTTTGTCAATTCTTACACATATATGTTGCGTGCCCCCCCCCCCCCCCCCCCCCCCCCCCCCCCCCCCCCCCCCCTACAAACACACTTGATTTTTTTTTTAGTTTTTTTTGCCGTGGTGCGGCGTCCGTCGTCCGTCCCCATCTGTCCGTCCGTAGCGACTACTCCTCTAAAACTACTGAATGGATTTTCATGAAACTTTACAGAAATGTTGCCCATAAAGTCTAGTTGATCCTAGCAAAAATTCATGTAGATGTGAAATCCAAGATGGCCGCCAAATCTAAAAATAGGTTTTTAAAAAAACAAGTTTGTAGCGACTACTTCTTGAAAACTCTAAGGGATATTGCTATGGGACTTTTTCTAAAATGATCAGCATGACATGATGTTGGTCCTTGTCGAAAATCGTTTTGATGCGACGTTAAACATGGCTGCCAGCGGCCATCTTTGTTTACATAGAGTTATATAATGAAAACTTGTAGCGACTACTCCTCTGAAACTACTTGACGGATTTTCATGAAACTTCACAGGAATGTTGCTCTTGATGTCTTATTGATCCTAGCAAAATTTCAGGTCGGCCGGAAATTCAAGATGGCCGCCACGGCTAAAAATAAGTTTGTAGCGACTACTTCTTGAAAACTATAAGAGATATTGATATGGGACTTTTTCTAAAATTATCAGCATGACATGATGGTTATCTGAGTCGAACATTATTTTGATTCGACGTTAAACATGGCTGCCAGTGGCCATCTTTGTTTACATAGAGTTTATATAATGATAACTTGTAGCGACTACTCCTCTGAAAATACTTGACGGATTTTCATGAAACTTCACAACGAATGTTGCTCTTGATGTCTAATTGATCCTTTTTCATAATTTCAGGTCGGCCGGAAATTCAAGATGGCCGCCATGGCTACAAATAGATTTTCAAAATACAAGTTTGTAGCGACTACTTCTTGAAAACTATAAGTGATATTGATATGGGACTTTTTCTAAAATGATCAGCATGACATGGTGGTTATTCAAGTCGAACATTATTTTGATTCGACGTTAAACATGGCTGCCAGCGGCCATGTTTGTTTACATAGAGTTATATAATGAAAACTTGTAGCGACTACTCCTCTGAAACTACTTGACGGATTTTCATAAAAACTCACAGGAATGTTGCTCTTGATGTCTAATTGATCCTAGCAAAATTTCAGGTCGGCCGGAAATTCAAGATGGCCGCCATGGCTAAAAATAGATTTTCAAAATACAAGTTTTGTAGCGACTACTTCTTGAAAACTATAAGTGATATTGATATGGGACATTTTCTAATATGATCATCATGACATGATGGTTATTCAAGTCGAACATTATTTTGATTCGACGTTAAACATGGCTGCCAGTGGCCATGTTTGTTTACATAGAGTTATATAATGAAAACTTGTAGCGACTACTCCTCTGAAACTACTTGACGGATTTTCATAAAAACTTCACAGGAATGTTGCTCTTGATGTCTAATTGATCCTAGCAAAATTTCAGGTCGGCCGGAAATTCAAGATGGCCACCACGGCTAAAAATAGTTTGTAGCGACTACTTCCTGAAATCAAAATCAATCAGTAGAGCTTCAAGGTCATTGACCTCTTGTTTTTACATATTTCTTTGTTGTTTTAGTCAATTCTATGTTGCCCTCCCCACCCACCGCCTCTACCCAATCCCCACTCAAACTCGATTTTTTTTAATTATTTTTTTTGTTCATATTTTTTGTGTTGTTTTGGTGAATTATTACATAGCTTCTTAAACATATATGTTGCCCTCACCACCCCCACTCCCCAACCATCCACCCCCGCCTCTCTCCCATCCCAACCCCGCACCCCACTCAACTGGATTTTTTTTGATTTTTTTTTTACATATTTCTGTGTAGTTTTGGTCAATTCTTACACATAGTTATGTTGTGCTCCCAACCCCCACCCCACATTGTTGTAGCCTTGTTTTCTGATGGTATAAACTAGCTATAAATTTATTATTCTCTGAAAAATCGAATAGTCGAGCTGCGCTGTTCTCCGACAGCTCTTGTTTTGTTTTGTGAACACTAGCACCTTCATTTATTATTTGATCTTTACCAAACTTGCACATATTGTTAATACCAATGAAAGCTTGGAAAAGTTTGAAAACCAGCCAGATCGGATTAATTTCACCCGAGTTATGGCCTTTAGATCTCACACCTCTATTATCTCCCCTGAAAGCTCACCTCTATTATCTCCCCTGAAAGCTTACGGACCTAGAGACAAAAGGAAAACAGATAATAATTCTATTTTTTTCTCAATTTTAGGCAATTTTTAATTTGAAAAATAGTTTTTTTTGAGTCGGCTGGCTCTTTGGAATCGTGTATGTATATGGAACTGGACCACTATTAATTTCCCATAGACTAACATTATAGCCTAATATGGTGTCACACATGCCATCATACTCCGTCACACTTGTGAAACTGTCAGTAAACCATCTTCAAAGCCAGCACAACACAGACATAGCAAAAAATCAAGCTCCATTTCGGCTTTCAACTTCAGAATTTTGCTCAAAGTGAAAGTAGGTATCGATTCTGACGAATTAGGTCAAATCTGACGAAGAACACAAACAAATCTTATCTCACAAACAGTTTGTGCCATTCACTTGTCTCAGCTCAGATTAACCTGATTCTTGCAACAAAATATCTGGGAATCTACTCTCTATACAAAATATTAATCTACACTACCTGTGGAGTGCACTTTCATTCACACAGCATCTCAAATAACTACTGTCAACTGTATATAGGACTACTTTCGGCAACTACCATTTTGACCCCCTGGTTCCCGGTCCAAGTCCATATAGTCCAATTTCTGAATAGGGAGTTTTTTTAAAACAGATGAGGAGCTTTACCGCTTTCGGCAAAGGAGTCCTCTTTAACTGCCTCAAATACAACTTAATTTGATAAGGTGACTGACATGAACGTTATGTATACCGAGTAATATAACTACTGATGGTGAAATAATGAAATAATTGTAATTGTATACAGTATAAACGTGTCTTTTTTGTAGGTTTACCGAAATATTATGCGCATTAATACACCAAAAAACGGATTGGGAGCTTTACGCACTTCGAGAATGTAGTTCCTTTAACTGCCTTAGGGGAGACTCCTTAGTTTCGAATGAATGTCCATGAAATAGAAATCTAAGAGATTAAAAGCCATGTACAGGCTAGACAATAAAAAAGAAATCTACAAATGCGGTGTTTTTGACTTAGTATGACATAATAGTTAATTTTGATATAAATAAACTTTTTTTACTATGACCCGTATGTAGCCTGTAAACAGAAAATCGTAACTGGTGGCTATGTTGTAAATGATAGCTTTTTTTATCACTTCCTGCAATTCTTGAGTCGACATCAGATTACGGAAAAAAAAGCCGGTTAAGGTATGTAGAAATAGCATGTTTATGACAATTTTGAGTGTTTGTCATTGAATTATAGATGTCTTATATCTCAAATAAGGGACAGGTATATGCTGTCGTTTGTCTATAAATGTCATGTTTTCACTTTGTTGAGTGCTGAGTGGGTGGGGTAAATGAAGTTGTATTTGTAGGTAGAGAAACCGATTTTGATGCTTTCTAGCAGGTATTTGCTATATTTTGAGAGGAAATTTATAATCTTTCAGGAACAATGCAAGTCAGTTATTTCTGAAAAATAGAATTCAAGTTATTTAGCGTAATTAGTGTACATGTCTGAAACTAGTCTGAATTTCAAAGAAAACTGTAGATTCCGACCTCAAGTTTAACTTAATTTCATAAGGTGACTGACATGAACGTTATATATACCGAATAATATAACTACTGATTGTGAATAATTGTCATTGTAAACAGTATATACGTGTCTTTTTTGAAAAAGGAACTGGAATACTATGCGCAATGATACACGCATATATATATTTCATAAATGGAATCAATAGCATAGTTGCCGCTCATGACATGTGTGACCTACTTCACGTGCATTATTTCTTATATTACGTCACATTTTTATGAAACAATACATTTTACCAATAGTGGTGTAAATAACAACATATACTGAAAGGAAAAAGAAACGCAGGGTGCGTATTTCCGCTATATATTGCATATACTCCACACTTAATTCCATATATATTCCAAGGAAATCCCAAGATGTTTTGTAAAACAAAAAAAGTGCAGTTAGAGAAACTGTGATGTTGTAGACGTTTTAATCACAGTACACGTTGTAACAAGGAATTCATAAATGCTGAAGTTCCTCTTTGAAAAATTGAGCCAGTTCAGTACTGTATTTAATGTTAAGTGATTGCAACATTTAAAGCCTAAGTTTGCTCACCTGCTTGAGCCAAATGCGCATTCTGACGATAATGAAACTTTAAAGGGGTAACCATTGGTGTGTTCAGTGCTGTTTAAACCTTCTTTCTAAAAGGACAGGCCTAATGTCGCCCTGTACCATTCGATTAGCAGTAGCATATTAAACATACAATATATAGCGGAAATACGCACCCTGCGTTTCTTTTTCCTTTCAGTATATAAACGCATTATATATTTTTTTTACTTACCTTTTATTTGCTAGAAATAATGGTCTTCATTCCAAAACAAAAAAGTACGACTGATTGCTGGAGGTGCGCTCCAATTAGCGGTAAATTGACAATTGAACAACAACAACAATACGCCGCATACCCTATGTTTTACTTGGTACGTCCCAACCTTAAAAACGGACATGCGCAGACCACGAATAGTGAAAGTAAACGCGGCCATTTTATTGATTTTTTACAATGTAAACACCGGTGGCAAAATGAATTTCGGGCTTTGTGAAGCTAAACGGATAGCTACGGCAAGATTGTAAACAGATCCAGGAGCGTCTATTTTCATTTCAGGTATGAAAACATGAAGTAAGCAATAAAAAAAAATCTCGATTCATATTCGACGCATGGGTACCCTGAAATGCACAGTTCGGATGGTACATAATTTCGGATAATTTTTTTTTTTTTACATAATCAAATAAGAAAAACTGTCCTTTACAAATACATGTTGATGGGAAAAAAATTATATATGTATATATACAGGTATAAAGTATATTTCTATTCATTATTTAAGGTGTAAGGTGTTCCTGGAATCCTACTGTTAAATGCTTTCTAGTCTAGGCTCCTAATTCTTTAACTTGTAGAAAGTGGTGACAAAAAGGAAAATATAGCCACAGGAGGCCCTGATAGTCTAATAAAACCTGATTAAAAGCTTGGCTCCAGTTTCACCAAGTCGGCTCTGATTATTATCGTTTGGCAAAAAGTGCTAGTACTCTCCTTTGCATCGGTTATAAATTACTATGTCTATTCTAACTTATTTGAAACAAAGTAGTAAATACGTCCACTGACTAGGAGCATAAAGTGGTACAAAAAGAAAAAATTTAATCAGGAGGTTCTGAGTTTGATTACTACATATTTAACAAATGTGTGGTATAATAAAGACTAATTTCCAATAAGAAAAAAATATTGGACCCTTCCATTTTAAATCAGGGTCTGTCCATTTTAAATCAGGGCCTGTCCATTTTCAGAAGCAACAAGCCCTGGGCCTGTCTCTTAAAATAATTGCTTGTGATCACTGACATACACTCGAAAACCAAAACCGACGCGGTTGCAAACAATAATTCCGTCCCAAGCATTTTTCAGTACAAAAAATATCTCATGTTCTAAATATCAACATTTCATTTTAATACGCCACACCTGTAAAATTTAACATAACCTTTAACCTCACCAAGAAGACAGACACTGTTCAACCTTGGCGACTCTCAGGACCTTCGGTCCTTTGATCTTTGTTTTAGCATACATCTGCAGTGTGAAAGACAGATGATACAAAAAATGCCATGTTGATATGAGGTTTCATTCAAATTTCAGAAGCGTTTGACCTAATCACCACATATTCAGCTGACTATGTATTGTGTATTTTCCATAGGGGTCACATAAACATGAGCGAGAAAAAAAAACCTGGCTAACTTATGTATTTTATTGTTTTTGACGAGTTGTCCGTCGTCCGTCCGTCCGTCCGTCGTCCGTCGTTAACTTTTGTCTTGTTACCACCATAGGGCCTTCATTTTTTATCCAATCTTTACCAAACTTTAACAGGTTGTTAATATCAATGAAAGCTCGGACAAGTTCGAAAATCAGCCAGATCGGAATAATTTCACCGGAGTTATGGCCCTTGTTTTGCTGAAAAATGCCATATTAAGCCTTGTGAACACTCTAGCACCTTCATTTATTATTTGATCTTTACCAAACTTGCACAGATTGTTAATATCAATGAAGGCTCGAACAAGTTCGAAAATCAGCTAAATCGGATCAGTAACACCGGAGTAATGGCCCTTGATTTTTCTGAAAATTGCTGTTTTATGCCTTGTGAACGCTCTAGCACCTTCATTTATTATTTGATCGTTACCAAACTTGCACAGATTGTTAATACCAATTATAGCTTAGACAAGTTCGAAAACCAGCTTAATCAGATCAGTACCACTGGAGTTATGGCCCTTGTTTTTTCTGAAAAGTGCTATTTTCTGACTTGTGAACGCTCTAGCACCTTCATTTATTATTTGATCGTTACCAAACTTGCACAGATTGTTAATACTAATTATAGCTTGGACAAGTTCGAAAACCAGCTTAATCAGATCAGTTACACCGGAGTTATGGCCCTTGTTTTTGCTGAAAAGTGCTATTTTCTGCCTTGTGAACACTCTAGCACCTTCATTTATTACTTGATCTTTACCAAACTTCCACAGATTGTTAATATCAATGAAAGCTCGAACAAGTTCGAAAACCAGCTTAATCAGATCAGTAACACCGGAGTTATGGCCCTTGTTTTTTCTGGAAAATGCTATTTTCTGCCTTGTGAACACTCTAGGGCCTTCAATATTAATCGGATCTTTACTTAACTTTGCCAGTGTCTTTATATCAAAAACTGGCAAGATGGAAATATTTCAACGGAGTTATGACCCTTGTTTTGCTGAAAAATGCCATATTAAGCCTTGTGAACACTCTTGCACCTTCATTTATTATTTGATCTTTACCAAATTTGCACAGATTGTTAATATCATTGAAGGCTCGAACAAGTTCGAAAAACCAGCCAAATCGGATCAGTAACACCGGAGTTATGGCCCTTGATTTTTCTGAAAATTGCTGTTTTCTGCCTTGTGAACGCTCTAGCACC
Source organism: Cyrtodaria siliqua (assembly GCA_037043455.1). NCBI lineage: Eukaryota > Metazoa > Mollusca > Bivalvia > Adapedonta > Hiatellidae > Cyrtodaria > Cyrtodaria siliqua. The sequence continues at coordinate 7,864 of JAWPHD010009157.1, forward strand.
TTCATTTATTATTTGATCGTTACCAAACTTGCACAGATTGTTAATAACAATTATAGCTTGGACAAGTTGGCTGAATTGGGTCAGTAACACTGGAGTTATGGCCCTTGTTTTTCTGAAAAATGGCATTTTCTGCCTTTTGAACACTCTAGCACCATCATGTATAAGCTCTACTGTCCAAAGGCTAGCAGAGCTTATGGGATGACGAGTTGTCTGTCGTCCTTCCGTCCGTCCGTCGTCCGTCGTCCGTCGTTAACTTTTGTCTTGTTACCACCATAGGGCCTTCATTTTTCATCCGATCTTTACCAAACTTTAACAGGTTGTTAATATCAATGAAAGCTCGGACAAGTTCGAAAACCAGCTAGATCAGACCAGTAACAGCGGAGTTATGGCCCATGATTTAGTTAAAAATGCTGTATTGCTATATTTTGCCTCGTTAAGACGATAGGGCCTTCATTTTTCATCCTATCTTTACCAAACTTTACCACATTGTTAATATCAATGAAAGCTTGGACAAGTTAAAAAATAGCCAGATCGGACCAGTAACAGCGGAGTTATGGTCCTTGATTTAGTTCAAAATGCTATATTGCTATATTTTGCCTCGTTAAGACGATAGGGCCTTCATTTTTCATCCTATTTTTACCAAACTTTACCACATTGTTAATATCAATGAAAGCCTGGACAAGTTCGAAAACCAGCCATATCGGACTATTAACAGCGGAGTTATGGCCCTTGATTTAGTTAAAATGCTTTATTTTGCCTTGTTAAGACGATAGGGGCTTCATTATTCATCCAATCTTTAGCAAACTTTATCAGATTGTTAATATCAATGAAAGCTTGGACAAGTTCGAAAACCATTCATATCGGACCAGTAACCAGAGTTTTGGCCCTTGATTTAGTTCAAAATGTTATATTTTGCCTCGTTAAGACGATAGGGCTTTCATTTTCCATCCCATCTTTAACAAACTTTACCACATTGTTAATGTCATTGAAATCTCGAACAAGTTTGAAAATCAGCCATATCGAACCTGAGTAACAGCAGAGTAATGGCCCTTGATTTAGTTAAAAATGCTATATTTTGCCTCATTTAGACAATAGGGGCGTTCATCCGATCTTTACCAAACTTTATCAGATTTTTAATATCAGTGAAAGCTTGGACACGTTCGAAAACCATTCACATGGGACCAGCAGCAGCGGAGTTATGGCCCTTGATTTAGTTCAAAATGCTATATTTTGCCTCGTTAAGACGATAGGGCCTTCATTTTTCATCCAATCTGTACCAAACTTTATCAGATTGTTAATATTAATGAAAGCTCAGACAAGTTCGAAAACTACCCAGATCGGACTAGTAACAGCAGAGTTATGGCCCATGACTTAGTTAAAAATGCTATATTTTGCCTCGTGATTTGAGCAAAACTACAGCATCAGGAAATAGCATAAAGTAGGCCATAGTCAGTCTTTTCAAATAACATTTATTGACATTTTTAGAAAACAGGAATATTCTGAAAATACCAGTACATTCTAAAAATAATTGTCTTTAATTTGAGACTATTTTCAGACTGTTGCTTTAAGAAATGTCAATTTCTATAGAATTACAAACGAAAGTGCATACCTGTAAATGAAATTTTGTGTGTATTTTCTATCTGAAAGCATCAGTAAAAATCTCTTCTTTTATGACAATTTCTATAGAATTACCAATGATAGTGTATTTTCAAGTGGAATTTTGAGTATTTTTTAAATCTGAAATCCTCAGTGCAAACCTCTGTTTTGTTTTTTTCCTGGTTCGAAATTGGACCAGTAACACAGAAGTTATATGATGCCTGATTTAGTTAAAGGGAATGTAGCGACACAGCCAAACAAGCTCTGTTATTGAGAGTTCTGAAAAGATTGGAAAAAGGTGAAAGAATTATCAAAATCGGATGATAAACAACAAAGATATGACCATTTAAAGGTTGTTCCATTTTTAGAACTATGATGTCATAGTTCCAATAACCATTTATGGAATATTGATAAATATCATTAAAAATGAAGAAAAACATTGCAAATGCATGATTTTTTTTAATGGTCATATAAAGCATTATTGCCATTACGTACTTTTCATACAGTTGCTATCATTTTTTCTCTATAAATCAGAACATTTTCATATTTATAAATATTCCATATATGGTCATTTACAACCGTGATGTCATAGCTCTCAAAATGGCCGCTTCCATATCCGTTTCAACAGAAACTTCAAATGATCATATCTTCTTTGTTTATCATCCGATTTTGATAATTCTTTCCCCCTTATTCAAGTATTTCAGAACTCTCAGTAATAAAGATGGTTTGGCTGTGTCGCTACATTCCCTTTAAATATGCTATATTTCGTCTCTTTAACAGGATAGGGCCTTTTGATTTTTTTTATCTAATCTTTAGCAAACTTGCAGGATCATTAATATCAGTGAAAGCATGGACAGTCAAAAACCAGTGAGATCAGACCAGTAACACTGCAGTTATGGCCCTAGACTTTCTTAAATAAGCTATATTTTGCCTTGTTCAAACGAAGGGGTCTGTCTTCATTTTTGATGTGATCTTTACCAAAGTGGGCAGTATGTGTGTGTTCGTGTGGGGGTATTATATTTATTTTAAATGTTAAAATTGCAAAACGATCACAATGCATTTTTATTTTGTACATATGTATTGCAATGTTTCATAAGCAAGATCTGGAAAGATCTTGAGCATTGAACCAGAAAACAAACAGGAAAGCAACAAAATCTTATTTACAGATCAGATAATCAGGAAATCATATTTACAAATTAAAAATTGTCATCTTGGCAATGTAAAATCTTATTTGTCAATAAGGGACACTTCTTAGCTACAGTAAAGTGAATTCCGATCCCTGGTTTTTAGAGGCAGAAAATATAACAGAATAGAATAGAACGCGCATGCGTAGTACTATAGGTCGGCCATATGCAATTCAGTAAGTATTGAACAGAAAATCAACAGGCAAAAGAAGGCATTTTCTAACAGTTATTGTTGGCTTGCATGCCTAAAATATATTCATACATACATTTTATTTTATTGCATTGTTTCTTCTACATACCTGGTGCAAGAACTTTATAAATAACGGACAAAAACAGCACAAAATTCATGTGAAAAGACGATCATTTCTTGTTCGTTATTTATTATTATCGTACATCCAGAAATGCGCATGTTTTATGAATCGATGACAATTCATTTCAAAATTATACATTCTTGGAAATAATTGTTGAATGACATTGACCTGTGCGGCAAGATTTGAAAAGGGTAATATATCTCTGACAGACTCGACCCCATCAACAGACATAACTAGTATAAAGCAGCTATTTCTGCATAAACAACCAACGTATCTTCAGGGGACGAAATATATTTGGACATGTTACTCGTCCTTATTGGATGTTTACTCCTCTTACTATGATTGTAAAGTTCATAAGTCAAAGTATTCGGATAACATCATGTAGCACTATTATATTAATAAAACAAATCATAATGACAATGTGTTGTTTTCTTTTATTTAAATCAAGGAATGTTATGCAACTTTGATTAGTATTAAAGATCGTCAAACGCTACAGTTCACTACAGTCTCACTCTGAACAATTTTTCCGAACATGCTAAACTACGGCTCCTAGAGATTTTGGTCAGGTGCATGCTTATTTATAGTCATTGTGTAATTGTTGGATTATCACGTAAATTTGACTTTTACAAATTAATGTTTACAAAATAATAAAATAAACTCTTTAAACAATTTATTTTTATAATACATACGACTTTCCCGTAAAAGTGTTACTTGTATTATGCATTTTATCGCTGCAACAATTTTCTGCATTTAATTGCGTAATAAACTGTATAACAAGTATTTTCTTTGTTGTTGTTTTTCCACCGAAATGTTACTCGTCCTCACGGATGACCGACTCGTGTGGAATTTTCGTGCCCTGATCTCAGTCGACTTAACCATAAATATCATCCATGCATGCCTGAAACTCACCAAAGAAAAAGAAGTCATTGTTCTTTCGTCTGTCATTGTTCGTTCACTATCACATTTATTGCGGCAGTAACTAGTCATTATATCCCAGCAAACAATGTTGAAGTAGTTCTGACATCCAATATGGCCGCCATTACCAAATACGGTCAGAACTTTAAAAAATCTTTGCGAGAACCGCTGAACAGATTTTGAAAGTTTTTGTTTATAAATGATCGCCAACTCCTAAACTACAAAAATTTTACAATCAAAGCTAAGTTCACAAATGGCTGTGCCTCGGGTTTGCAGTTTGTTACTTTTGATATTTTACATAGACTTATATAGGGCATTTGTAAACAATGTCTCCTCAGAAAATGCTCGACCAACTTTGACATGGACGATATTGAGGTCAGTGCCTTACAAAATTGTACAAGTTATGTCAATGCGACATACAAGATGGCCGCCATTACCATATATGTTCAGAACCTTAAACAATTTTCTTCACAAGAAACGCTAAACAGATTTTGACAGTTTTTAGCTCGACTATTCGAAGAATAAGAGAGCTTATGTAATCACCACAGGGTCGGCGTCCCACATCAAGGTTTGCGTGTAAGCTGTGTTTACAAGTCTATATCTTTTACATTTCTTATCCTAGCACAACCAATTTTGGCCATGGGCTTTCTTATAGCATTATCTTGAGGGCTGCATAAGCAATTTCACATTTCACATCAAATTTTGCGTGTAAGCTGTGTTTACAAGTCTATATCTCTTACAATTCTTACCCTAGCACAACCAAATTTGGCCATTAGCTTCCTTATAGCATTATCTTAAGGGGTGCTTAAGTAATTTTGGTTCTTGTAACCCCTGGGCTCCCATGGAACCCAAATTCTTAAAATGTGTCTGTTTCACATACAATTTTGCGTGTAAGCTGTGTTTACAGGTCTATATCTCTTACATTTCTTGTCATAGCTGAACTAAATTTTGAAATTGGTTTCCTTATAGTATGTTGTAAAGGGTTTGATAAATAATTTTGTCTTCTGCATATTGTGGGCTCCCATGGAACCCAAATTGTGATGGCCTATAAAATGTGCAATAATGGCAGATTTAGGTTTGCATGTAAGCATGTATATATCTATAATTTTGGTTTGGGATTTCTTATAGCATTATGCATCTCATTTATACTTCACCTATAATGGGGCATGGGCTCGCTCCCCCACCCCCACTACGCCTCTCAACCTAAACCCCCCCATGAAACTTTTTTTTTTTTTTTACATATTTCTGTGTTGTCAATTCTTACACATATGTTGCCCGCTCCCCCCCCCACCCCTGCCTCTCAACCCCCCCCCCCACCCCCCCACCCCCCCCACACACACATGAAACTTTTTTTTTTTTTTTTTTTTACATATTTCTGTTGTTTTAGTCGATTCTTACACATATATGTTCCCCGCTCCACCCCCACCCCGCCTCTCAACCCCCTCCACCATCCCCCTCCACATGAAACTAATTTTTGTTTTTTTTTGTTTTTTTTACATATTTCTGTGTTGTTTTAGTCAATTCTTACACATATATGTTGCCCTCATCCCCCCCCCCCCCCCCCCACCCCACCCTGCCTCTCAACCCTCTCCACCATCCCCCCTCCACATGAAACTAATTTTTGTTTTTTGTTTTTTTACATATTTCTGTGTTGTTTTAGTCAATTCTTACACAATTATGTTGCCCTCATCCCCCCCCCCCCCCCCCCCCCCCCAACTTGAAACTCTATTTTTTTTTTTTTTTTACATATTTCTGTGTTGCTTTTGTCAATTCTTACACATGTTGCCCATCAACTCCCCCCCCCCACTTCCCCTCCCCCACCACTCCCAACCCCCCCGCCCCATTTCTTACACATTTCTGTGTTGTTTTTGTTTGTTTGTTTTTTTACATATTTCTGTGTTGTTTTGGTCAATTCTTACACTCACACATACCTATGTTGCCCCTCCACCCCCCCCCCCCCCCCCCCCAACACCTCACTCAAAACTTGATTTTTACATATTTCTGTGTTCTTTTTGTCAATACTTACACATAGCTATCTTGCCCTCCCCCCCCCCCCCCCCCCCCCCCCCCCCCCCGACTTGAAACTTTTTCTTTTTTTAACTATTTCTGTGTTGTTTTGGTCAATTCTTACACAGCTATCTTGCCCCCACATCCCCCCACGCTTGAAACTAGAATATTTCATGTTTTTTACATATATATCCACCCCACCCCCACCCCCACAATCGAAATATATTTTTTGTTTTACCATCTTTCTGTGTTGTTTTGGTGAATTCTTACATAGCTTCTTACACTTATATGTAGCCCTCCCCACCCCCCGCCTCTCCCCTATCCCCACTTTTTAATTATTTTTTTTACATACTTTTGAGTTGTTTAGGTGAATTCTTACATAGCTTCTTACACATAGTTATGTTGTGCCCCCAACCCCACCCCACATTGTTGTAGCCTTGTTTTCTGATGGTATATACTAGCTCTATGATTTATTATTCTCTGAAAAATCGAATGGTCGAGCTGCGCTGTTCTCCGACAGCTCTTGTTGATGATAAATAATTGCCAGCTCCTACACTACAAAAGTTGTACAAACGAAGTTCCTAGGGTCAAAAATGACTATGCCCCGGGGATCTAAAGTTTGTATATGGAGATTTTATGTTTTACATATGCTTATATAGGGCATTTGTAAATGACATCTGCTCAGAAACTGATCAGAGGATGACCGTTATTGATTTTGAGGTCACTAGGTTAAAGGTCCAGGTCACGGTGAGATGATAATGAAAAACCTATTCTGCTCCATAACTCCTTTCCCACTGAAGACAATTTTATGAAACTTCATACGTGAACTGTCTGTGGTGAGAGGATGACCTCTATTGATAGGTCATCGGGAATGGATGTCTGTGGTGAGAGGACAAACCCCTATTTATTTTGAGGTCAGTAGGTCAAAGGTCAAGGTCATCAATGTCCGATAATGAAAAACCTTGTCTGCTCCATAACTCCTCTCGCCCTGAAGCAAAGCTCATGAAATTTCATAGGTGAACTGCCTGTGGTGAGAGGACAACTCATATTGATTTTGAGTTCTGTAGATCAAGGTCACTGGCACCCGATAATAAATCTTGTCCGCTCCATAACTCCTCCCCTTGAAGGAAATCTCATGAAACTTTATAGGTTTGACTGTCTGTGATGAAAAGATGGCCCCTATTGGTTTTGAGGTCAGTAGGTCAAAGGTCAAGGCAGCTATTACCTGATCATGAAAATCCCATTCCACTCAATCTTTACTGAAACAGGGGGAGTGGAGAATGGGGGGAGACTTGTAGAGGTTGTATATTTGTCGCCCTTCCTTAAAAGGCGACAGCTTTAGTTGATCAAGCATTTGCACTGCTTATTTACCTTGTGTGTTTTCGTTTCAGATCATGCCACATCTTAGAAAAAATCTGCTGCTCAGCAGTCGAAGAGACGTAGAGAGGCAATGAGGGACAAGAGAAAGGATGAGGTAAGTATAGAACTAGGTAAGTATATGACTGAGGATCCTGGCCTCGTTAAAAACAGGTCCAGACCCAAGACTGAGGATCCTGGCCTCGACAAAAACAGGTCAAAAGACTTATATAGAGATTGCAAAAGAGATTGTATTGAAGATTGCATAGAAAGATTTACATTGAAAGATTGTATAGATAATACCTGCACCGACTCTTGCATTAAGAATACCAATGAATATGTTTCATGTGATGCTGGTGATAATGTACAACAGTCCAGACCAGATGAAATTTTCCAAAATACATTCTCAAGACATTTTGAAACCACTTTGCAGCAAGATATGATAAATGAATTGTTAGTTTCAACTTGCACAGAAACATCTGCTGTGGAGCACATTGACACTACAAGTAATACATCCCTTGAACAGAATAATGAACCTGGTCGAAGAAATGATAGCGTAACTCGGGAAACTGATATTGAAACTGAAGATATGTCTTTATACGAAACAATGACTGTGCCATGTCAGCAAACATATATTGTAACACGGAAAAATGAAAGAAACAATTTACCATTTGGAGCTAAAGTAATGCTTTATGGCTCTTTCCATCAAGGTGATGATCGTTTTTGTGAAATTTCACGGGGTAGTCAGTGTGTTGCAAATGCACTTTCTGCAGTCTTGTTTTCACGTTATTCAGACGTCAAGAATTCCACAGAATTGGACAATATCCTTTCCTTTGGTGATAGTCTTTATAGAAAAATTGTTCAAAATTTAATAGCTAATGACATATTTAGAAGCCATCTTTTGTGCTCTGATGACTTGCCAGATATAGTAGAATTTCACTCTGAAAAAATAGCAGTCCAAAAAGGAAACATTGTCAGTGGAAGTCTCATAGGTTCTGATTGCATTAATAGTGTAAGTTTACCTACACTGCATGTTGCTATTCAGACTGTGTTAAATGAAAATTTGTCTAGTTTGATAATTGTTGGTGCAGTTTGATCAGCTGTCTTTCGTAACAATGGTATTCTCTACTTCTTTGATTCTCATTCTCATGGACAAAATGCTCTGTCTGCTCCAGATGGCTCCTCAATATTAATAGGTTTTAAAGTTATTGATGATCTGGTGACTTATATGTATGCTTTTTATTCCAGTCTGAACATTGATTTCTCTTCGCAGTTTGACATTCTACCAATTGGTCTGAGAAAGCCGTCACTTGCTTATAACCCGATATTGTCACATGTATCTACACCTCGAATGAATCTTTTAGATAATTACTTTCAAGACCAAACAATTAAGGACTTGAAAAAGCATGATGCTGATCTTAAAAGACATTCAAAGAAAGACAAGAACTCCTACATGAAAACCTATATGACAAAACGAAGACAAGATGCTAGTGTCAAATTAGCAGAAAAAATGAAAAGGCAGAAAATGCGTCAAAATCCTTTATTTAGAGCAAAAGAAAAGAATCAAGAGCTGGAAAGTAAACACAAAGCACGGCAAGATCCTAGTGTGAAGTCAAGAGAAAAAATAAAAAAACAGAAAATGCGTCAAAACCCTTTAATTCGAGCAAAAGAAAAGAAACAAGAGCTGGAAAGTAAACGCAAAGCACGGGAAGATCCTAGAGTGACGTCAACAGAAAAAATCAAAAAACAGAAAATGCGTCAAAACCCTTTAATTCGAGCAAAAGAAAAGAAACAAGAGCTGGAAAGTAAACACAAAGCACGGGAAGATCCTAGTGTGAAGTCGACAGAAAAAATCAAGAAACAGAAAATGCGTCAAGACCCTTTAATTCGAGCGAAAGAAAAGAAACAAGAGCTGGAAAGTAAACGCAAGGCACGGCAAGATCCTAGTGTAAAATCAACAGAAAAAAACAAAAGACAGAAAATGCGTCAAGATCCTTTAATTAGAGCGAAAGAAAAGAATCAAGAGCTGGAAAGTAAACACAAAGCACGGCAAGATCCTTTAATTAGAGCGAAAGAAAAACGAAAAGAACTGGAAAGTAAACACAAAGCACGGCAAGATCCTTTAATTAGAGCGAAAGAAAAAAAACAAGAGGTAGAAAGTAAACGCAAAGCCAGGCAAGATCCTTTATTTAGAAATCGGGAGGCTAAACTTGAATTGAAATCCAAACAAAAGAAACGAAATAATGCATTCTACAAAGTTATTGAAAGCGAGAAAAAGCGTCTAACTAGGTCATTTGAATCGTTCAGAACACTTGAAAAATCAAGACATAGGCATTCATTAAGCAAAAAGCGAAAAAATACAGATTTTCAATTCAATGAAAAGAATTTGCGAGAAGCACGAAAATATGGTTCTGACCTAAATGAATGTATTTCGAAATTCAAACAAGCAGTTTCCACTGGACCTGTCTATGTTTGCACCTGTTGTCACCAGACATGGTTTAAACATTCTGTAGAAACCGCTAGCACGGTCGCTAACCATCTTGATCAATCTTTTGTACATCATTGTTTTACAAAGTACATATCTGTGGATAATAAAGAGTGGATATGTAAAACCTGTTCTAACATCTTAAAGAAAAACAAAACTCCTAGTCTTTCAGTTGCAAACAAAAACACATTTCCAATTAAGCCCAAAGAACTTGAGTTACATCAGCTAGAAGAGAGACTTGTTGCATTAAGCATTCCATTCATGCAAATAAGAGAACTTCCAAGAGGAGGGCAACTATCAGTGAAAGGAAATGTTGTTAATGTGCCAGTTGATATCCAGCCTGTCATTGAAAGTTTACCTAGGGCTTTTGATACACAAGTTACAGTACCAGTGAGGCTAAAGAAGAAACTTGCATACAAGAAGTGTGACTTTACTGAAAATGTACGTCCATTACAAGTTATCAGTGCTCTTCATTGGTTGATGAACCATAGTGACCTGTACAAGAATTCTGGTATCCATATTGATGAAAACTGGTTGCAAAACACGTCAGAAAATTGCTCAGAAACTGTGCAAGAGTTCTTTGGAAGAAGTAATATGAGGAAATTTGCTACAGATGATGTTATGAACGAACAAACAGAAAATGTTAGCAAAAATGAAAATGAGTATGAATCAGACCATTTTAGTGAAATTGATGAAAATGAAAAAGTTGTTGGCAACAGTGATACAATAATTGAGTCGGCTGATCCGACGACAAACACAATTTACACATTTGCACCTGGTGAAGGGCAAATACCCATAAGTTTATATCAAGATACCAATGCTGAGTATTTATCATTTCCTTCGGTGTTTTGCGGTCAGACAAGACCTACGAATGAAGAGAGAAATGTTCCTGTTCATTATAGTGACATATGCAAAATGGAACTTCGTCATGTTGACAGAAGGGTGGCCTCAAATGTTCCAAACATTTTCTTCAAAATGAAAAAATTGCAACTGAAACAAGTTTCAGACAAAGTGCATTTAGCTTTAAGAAGGTGTAAAACGGATGGTAAAAAACTAACGGTATCGCAGGTATTAAACCCAGAATATCAGGAAAATCTGGTAAGGCTTGATGAAGGCTTTTACATTTTTCGAACTTTGAGGAGTTCTCCACCGTATTTAGAAGCTCGAAAGAAAGATGTGTTTGCTATGATACGCCAGTTAGGATTGCCTACATGGTTTACCTCTTTGTCATCTGCAGATACAAGATGGTTTGATTTGCTCAAAATCTTAGCAAAAGTTAATAATGGACAAACTCTTAAAGATGAAGATGTTGAGAAAATGACTTGGGCAGACAAAACCAAACTTGTTCAAACTGATCCAGTGACATGTGTTAGATACTTTGATCACCGTGTACAGGAGTTTATAGGAAGTGTACTTAAAAGCAGTCATGAACCATTGGGAAAACTCAACGACTACTTTTATCGTGTAGAATTCCAACAGAGAGGGTCTCCACATATTCACATGCTTTTATGGATTGAAGGTGCTCCAGCATATGAAACGCACACAGATGAAGAAGTGGTATCATTCATTGATCAGTATGTTTCATGTTCAAACATTGATGACCCACTTGTTGACTTTCAAGTACACAAGCATTCACGATCATGCAGAAAAAAGGAAAAAGCAGTTTGTAGATTTGGATTACCAATTCCACCAATGAAAAAAACAGTTATCCTGGAACCGCTTGTTGCAGATCAATAAGACATCAAAAAGTACAAAGAACTGTTTGTTTCAATCCAACAGAAGTTGAATGAGATAAAAGAATGTGATTTATCGTTTGAGCAATTCTTAAAAGAACTGAACACAGATGAGGAAGATTGTCTTAAAGCTGTTCAAAGTTCATTAGATGGACCCAAAGTGTTTTTGAAAAGGAATGTTGCTGAGGTGAGAATAAATCCCTACATGAAACCCATTCTAAGAGCTTGGGGAGCCAATCATGACCTTCAGTTTGTTTTAGATCCGTATGCATGTGCTGTATACATAGTATCATACATCAGTAAAGCCCAAAGGGGAATGAGCATCCTTATGAGTAAAGCATGTAAAGAAGCAAGAAAAGGAAATATGGATTTAAAGAAGCAAGTTAGACATATTGGTAACAAATTTTTGAATAGTGTTGAAATTAGTGCACAGGAAGCATGCTACCTTGTTTTACAACTTCCAATGACCAAAGCTACAAGAGATGTAGTATTCATAAACACTACACCACCTGACAAACGTACATTCCTTTTGAAATCAAGGGAAGCGTTGGAAAAAATGGCTGAAAATTCAACAGAAATCGAGGCAGACAATATAATTAAAAGGTATTCAAAAAGGCCAAAGCAACTGGAACATTGGTGTCTTGCTGATTATGTATCACAACTTGAAATAATATATCCAGCATCTGATGACGTGTTTTATGAAGAAAATGAGCATAATGATGATGAAAGAAGTGAGCCTGAAGAAATTGATCCAAACATGTTCGTTGAGGAAGGAATAAAAATCACGTTGAAAAGTGGCATCAGAATTAAATCCAGAAAAAAACCTAAAGTATTACGTTACGTTCGTTATTCATTAAAAGTGGATCCAGAAAACTATTACAGAGAAAAACTGTTATTATTTCATCCATGGCGCAATGAGAGTGAAGATGTTTTAGGTGGACATAGTTCTTATGAAGCTCGTTACTTTGCATTGAAGAATTTCATAGACTTTTAAGTCAGAGAATATGAGAAAAATGTTGATCAGTTAAATGAGGCAATGGAAAGGGCTGCTGATGACTTGAACTTCGATGAAATAGCACCAAGCAATGAGCAAAGAGAATCTGATGACCTGCACACGGGTTCGGTGGCAAGTGAGCAGTTTGTTTATTTTGATCCAGATCGTCCGGAAGTACAACGTCAGTATGACATAGGAAATGACATTGGTGCTTCAGTAGCATTGGTAGATATTACTGTTAATACTAAACGAATGTCTGATGCAAATTATAGATCTCTTGTACAATCGCTAAATAGAAAGCAACAAGAGTTCTTACGGCATGTTCTGCAAAGTGTCAAACGAAACCTGGAGCCTTTGCATGCATTTCTATCTGGTGGTGCAGGTGTTGGAAAATCAGTAGTTGTCTCAGCTTTATATGAAGCTTTGATGCGACATTTGTCTTCTTCGGCAGGGGACAATCCTGATGTATGCAAAATACTTTTGTGTGCACCTACTGGAAAAGCTGCTTTTCACATAAGTGGGATGACTATCCACTCAGCATTTCGTATCCCGGCTAGTCAAGGCTACTCCATCAAACCATTAGATAGCGACACACTTAATACCTTGCGAACCATATACAGAGATCTCGCTGTTGTAATGATTGACGAAGTTTCAATGGTTGGAAACAACATGCTGATGCTAATCAATCACAGGCTTCAACAAATTAAAGGTTCAACTTTGTTTTTTGGCGGTGTTCACATGATTCTGATTGGCGACCTGTTTCAGTTGAAGCCTGTTATGGATGGATGGATTTTTGAAAACTTGAAAAACAACTTTGGTCCTCTTGCAACAAATTTGTGGCAGGAATTATTTGCAATGCATGAACTTGACGAAATTATGAGACAAAAAGATGACAAGAAGTTTGCAGAGATTTTGAATAGGTTACGTGAAGGATAGCACCAACAAAGCGATATTGAAGTTCTTAAAAAGCGTGAAATCAAAACAACAAATCCAGATTATCCAAAGAATGCTATTCACCTTTTCAGTACGAATGCCAGCGTGGATTCATTTAACAAAGAAGCTTTCGATTTATCACCTAGTATAAAAATTGTGACAACAGCTTTGGATGCTGTAATAGGAGATGATACTCAATCTGTAAAAGAGCAATTAATTTCTAGATTGCCAAATGATGCCTCAAAAACGGCTGGTTTGCAAAAGAAACTAGGTATAGCTGTTGCAATGACGTATGATCTATGCGCAAATCTTGATGTTTATGATGGATTAGCCAATGGTTCAAGTTGTTGTATTAAATTCATAGAAAGCAAACAACAAAATACAAATAGACCAAGTATTGTTTGGGTAAAATTCTATGACCAAAGCGTAGGTTCTCAATGGCGTGCTAAATATAGAAATTTATATCATATTGGTATTGATCCTTCTTGGACACCCATTTTTGATATCAAAAGAAACTTTGTTTACTTCAGAAAGACATTTCTGAGGATTCAATTCCCACTTCGCCAATCTGCAGCCAAAACCATACATAAATCACAGGGGGACAATTTGAATGAAGTTGTTATTGACATGTCTGGTACACGAGTATTTCCTCATGCACACTACGTTGCCATTAGCAGAGCAAGAACACTACAGGGTCTCAATATTTTGAATCTAAATGAAACAAAGATATCAGTGTCTGAAAAAGTCAAAAAAGAATTGACTAGGTTACGAAATGAACAAGTTCTTACTTTGTGTTATGTTCCACTATATCAAATTCAAGACACTGTGGCAAAACTTGTATTTTTGAATACTCGATCTTTGAACAATCATAAAGATGAAATTTTCCAGGAACCAAATGTTCAAGATGCAAACATGGTTTGTCTTGTTGAAACATGGCTTACTGCTGAAGATAAAATGCATACTTTGAATGTACCAGGTTATCAGCTATTTAGAGCAGACGGGTACCAAATTGGGAACACAAGGCCCCACCGGGGTATTGCATTGTATTTTAAAGAAGGTATCCCTGTTGTTCAAAACAAAACACTCATTCAACAAGATTTTGAAATTGTTCTGACAGAACTTTTGTTTGACATGAGAAGAATAATTGTTGTTACATTGTACAGGTCTCCCTCATGTTCAATACATTCCTTGAGAAAACACTTGCTCGACTTTGTGTCACCAGTCACATACAATACAGAATTTGTAATTCAAGGCGACTTTAATTCTGATATCTTACAAGAACATACAGTCAGTGCCTTCATTGAAGAACAATTTCATTGCAAGCAAGTTGTTCAGAAAGCAACTCATGATTCAGGATCGCTTATTGATCATGTTTACTCAAACATTGAATTCATCAAAAATGAAGTGATATAATGTGTTTGGTCAGATCATGCCTTAGTTTATTCTGCAATAGCTCATTAAAGAGTCATCCATCACAGATTGTATCAAGAAAATTGACAATAAACAGTTTATGACTTTAAAAAACAACAATATCAGTTTGATGTGCTAGTACTCTATTCTTCAAACCCACCAAGGTAAAATTATTCCTACTTACTGCATAATGCAGTCAGTAGGAATAAAGCGGTTTATGTCAGAAATTGGTTGACCGCCATTTTTCAGTATATATATGTAATCAAACTTGGTAAAGAGACCTATTAGGAAACCACCTACTGCAATATATTAATCATCATTTCATTTCCCAATTGTATTGTTTTAAATTAAAACACTCCTGTATTAAGAGACCACCTATGTTAATAATATTACTCTTCAACTGAGATATCTCTTCATAAACTTGGTCTCTGAATACAGGTTTAACTATACTTTAATTGTTAACTGACCACATCAATTCATTTGTTATTATGAACTTTTGTGTATTAAGAAGATTTTGTTTTATTTATTACAGTTTGGTATTCATATTATTATTTTTATGCCGCCACCACCAAATGGTGAGGACGCATATAGCATTACACATGTCCATCGATCTGTTCGTCCTGAAAAGTTTGTGTGTTTATCTCCTTTCACAGTTTTTAACCGATTGTTTCGAAACTTTACAGGATGCTTACCTATCAAGACGTGCACATCGAACCGATATGCACATCTTGATAGGTAAGCATCCTGTAAAACAAAATCAATCTTGTGTTAGCAAAGTTAAGGCCCCTTTTTCTTAACATGTGATGTTTTGTGCGGATTGTATTTAATGGGGGCATCCATGTCCCATGGACACATTCCTAATTTAAACTGTATCCTGCATAATTGAATGTATATATTTCTGATGCTAGAAATGAGGGTTATTGTTATATAGGTCATTAGAGTATTATACTTTTTTTAACTGTACAATAAAAGGTAAGACTATGACTTCCCATTTTTCTTACATATTGTGTCATAAGAATAAATCTATCATTTGCACTATATCATCAATAATTATTAATATGCTCCCCATGTGGTTGCCAGGGTAGAATACAACCACTTCAAATTCTGCCAGAGGCACAGGGATAGAACCCTACCTTCATTCATTGTCATTTTGTCATTTTTTTATCATGCTCATTCAAGGTTTTCTTCATGACACCGCATGTGAAAATGTGGCTCCATCGTAAATGCAGTGTCTACAATATAATTTGCAGCAAATCTGTTCTGCACGTCAGAATGTTCTTGGCTATTTTCCATATTTTTATCTAGATGTACCTGGCATGTTCATCCCTGTTTGGCACCATATAACCATTCTTGTATTGATGCGCCGTAAAACCCCAATTCAGTTCAATTTATTACAAACCCCTAGTGCTATTAGTCCAATATCAGTCATGATTTTAACTTAAATCTGAATGCATATATTTAAATGAAATGTATCTAAAAAAAAAGAGAACTTAATTATACCTTTCATAAATCACGTTGTCCGTAACGTCGCCTCACGTAACACATTTTTGTTGTGCGCTTCATGTCATGTTGCGTCCCGTAACGACCATTTTTCAAACAGTTTTGAGAAGGTTGTTCCCAAACTTCATATACACGTAACAACTAATGACCTTATGTCCCTCTACATCTGCCATTGTTGATGGCCTAATTTATTACCAAATAATGGCCATTTGACTTTGTTTACGCAAGAGTATTCATCACTTTCAGTGATAGTTCTAGTTTTATCTTAGATATTCTACTGTAGGGTTAAATTATATATTATCAGGGCAATATCATCACCAATTAATAATATGCCAAATAAAATTGTTTTGAACTTGTCTAATCCCGTGTGGGGCCCCGTTTGGTCACGGGGCAAAGAATAGGGCCACTGCAGATCCCTTTAGAAGGGTAGGCAGAGGGGTACAATCCCCCCAAATTCCTTTTCATGTTATCATTTTTTGTTCATGTCCATTAAAGGTCTTCATCATGATCCCTGCATTGTTTCAGGTGCTATCTCGCTCGCATCAAAGAGCAGTGGCAGAAAAACAATAACGTGGCTCAAGCGTAAATGGAGTTTCTACGATAGAATTTGCAGCAACTCTGCAGTTCAGGGTGAGAAGGTTATAGGCCCATTTTCCATATTTTATCTCGATGTACATGGAAGATGAGCCTGGCATGTTCATGTTAGGCGCCATATAACCTTTTCATGTGTTAGTGCGCCTTAAAACCCCAATTCAATTCTAATAATACGTAACGATTCGTGAATAAAGTTATGTAGAGAAACTTAAATAAATCTGTGAGTTTAAAGACAGTCAAGATTATCATGTGTCACTTTAAATACGTGAGCTGTTATGAAAGTTTTAAGATTAATATAACAATAAAACATGATTAATTAGATGAATAACAGACTTTGTATACTAGGTAGTTTTATTAGTATTATTTGTTAACATGTTCAGATGTTGACTTGCTATATTATGACACCAAGTTTGGCGAAGATGGCGTAAAAGACTATAATATGGACATAGCGATATGGTCAGATTTCAAGCACCTGGTCTGTGAACACTTGATAATAATGTCATGCACTTTTAATAGACAACAAGGATTCTTCAAAATACCAAACATTAAAACAATGGTAATATATAGTTTCACATGGTAAAAGACAGTCAGGAAGAGACCATGGTTTTACAACATCTTTATCACATAAACTGTCTTTGAGAGAACAGGTTTGCGATTAAATAAAAACGAGAAAAAACGTCCAATAGAATCCACAGCACCCAAAAACAATGACACCTTATACTCGCACTGTACTACAAAGAGCAAATTAAATATACAGTGAAAAGAACAATACACAACACAAATAGTGATGAATATGTTAATCGACTTGGAACGGTCAACAGGCAGATAACAGATAACAGCTTGGAGATAACAGATTTGACGTTACATTACATTTCTCAGTATAAGAGCTTGGACATAACAGCTTTGACATTACATGACATTTCTCAACAAGAACAGCTTTGCCAAAGTTAACATTGGTTCTGTGTTTAGCTTATAGTTCAGCAAGGTTGATGAATAGGTATATATACTGATCGGACATATCATAAACTGCAACAGGCAATATAAGGATGTGAACATTTAAGAAGTTTATCCACAAACAGAATATAGTTTCAGAACTGCGGTGATTGTTTACTCGTCAAGATATAATATACTCTGAGCTATGAAAGGAAATATTAATGTTTTGTTCCAGAATGACTGAAGCATCATCGGTAGCACATGCAACTTCAGATGTGATATTATTCTAAGCTTGCAAAGTTGCACAAGAACAATTATGCTGTAACACCTAATGGTTTCAAATTTCATGTATTGTTCAGCAACATTTATACAAAATAATTTATTCCAAATTGCAACAGACTATTCATCATCATTTCCATATTAAAAAGGTCATTCTCCAAGCAGAACTGAATTCATATTTGTGCTTGAAGACCATATATAACCTGACCTCGCCATGGAAGGAAACATATAGTGTTGTGTTCCAGTATAAGTGAAAAAGTGTCATAATTGAAAGTGCATATGTTTTCCAAGTGTGACCATTCCAGGATCGCAAAAATTGTCTGTGCCATAAACGCTTACAGAAAACCTCAACCAAAGCTATAGAGGAGTAGACATGATTACTGGAGATCCAACAAACGAAAAGGAACTTTCAACCATTTCTATAAAGATGATCTGAAACGTATGGAAATAAAAACGTATATACACATGGAATTACAGTTTTTACCATAGATTCAATGTTTGTGATATGGACAAAAAACAAAACAAAGAAGGTTTACATAAAAACGGCACAGTTCAAATCGATGAAATCTCATAAACACTTATTTTATCATGTACACTTGAATAATCCCTGTGGTGTTGTTGCCAGGGTAGAATACAACCAGTGAAATCTCACAAACACTAACACATGCAGAGAGGTAGGACCACCCCTCCCCACCTCTTCATTCATATTCATTTTGTCATTTTTTATCATGCTTATTCAACGTCTTTATCATGACACCGCCTATGCAAACGTGGAAATGTGGCTCCATCATAAATGGAGTGTCAAATATAGAATTTGCAGCAACTCTGCAGTTCTGCAGGTAAGAAGATTCTAGGCCCATTCTACACATTTCATTTTGATGTAAATTGAGGATAACCCTGGCACGTTCATTCCTGTTAGGTGCCATATAACCTTTCATGTGTTGGTGCACCTTAAAAGCCAATTGAATTCAATTCAGTTCAGTAACTAATTGAATTGACGTTGTGGTGTAAAGGAATATGCCAGTTTTATTCTCAACATCTTTTGCATTTTTTTTTGGGAAGGCAAAGAAGATAATGGATAGCACAATTTTTAATATTGTTTACCATCTGAATCTATAATGTTTCTTGCATTTTGTTTTGGCAAGGCATAGAAGAAAACAGATAAAACAATTTTTAATATCTAATATTGTAGCTATTGAATTATCAATATGCTTCAGTTGTACAATGACTTAATGTGTTTTATGAATGTAAATGGAGTTTATGCAACATAATATGCAACTCCGCAGTTGAGAAAGTTCTAGGTATATTTTGGAAATATATTTCAAATTTAAAAGGACAGTGCACTCAAAGTGTTTGTTCTTGATGGCACCACATGACCTTTGGTGAGCAGGAAAACAAAATTCAACTGTTATCTGTTTTGGGAATGTAAAGTTACTGTTAATCAATCCTGTTTTCATATCATGTTGCATTATGAAGTATATATATATATATATTATTTTTTTTAAGATTTTCTTTGCACTGCCTATCTAGGCAGAGATCTAAAACCACCCTAAATTCATGTTCGTTTTGTCATGTTCATTAAAGGTCGTCATTATACCTGTATTGTTTCAGATGCATCATTGTTCCAGAAATGGTTCTATGCCCATTCTGCATATCTTTATCTCGATATAAATTGTTGGTGGACCTGACCTGTTCATCCCATTGGCATCAAAATAACAACAATATATTTTGTATATCATCATAATTACTTTGATTACCTTTTTAATTCTCTGCTCATATGTTTAAAACGAATATATCATTAGACCCCATATTTAATCTCGATGTAAATGGAGGATGAACGTGGCATGTTCATCCATGTTTGGCGCCATATAGCCTTTTTAGTGAACCCAATTCAGTTTAATTCAACTAATGAGTGATGGCATTTTCTGCCAATGCCATTCATATGACATTTTCTGATGGTGTACTGTAAATCCCATTTCTACTTGATTAATTAGCATATAGTCTGATGTACCGTTAATTGTGATATTGTTAACTGATTTTATATTACAGTTGGTCGTTTTTGTTTATCTTTAGATAAGTCTTAAAATAAATTGATATACTTAACATTGTGTGTACTGTTCTTTGTTAAAGCCAATACATTATACTATTTTTTTTCTTGTTTTGTCTTTATGTGAAACATAGACCTGTACATTACAAACATAGTAAAACATTAAAATTGACAGCAAAATGAATTCCACAGCGAATAATTTCATACAAAACTTTCAAAAAAACAAATCATCGAACTCGATACATCAATGTTATAAGAGCCAGTAGAGCGACCACAGGCCCTATTGGGCCTCTTGTTAATTACTGGTCTTGGCTATACTGACGATCTGCATATTAAACCAACAACAATGTCTGCTGGTCTGCTTTGAAGCTCAGATGTTGGAAAAGGCTGTACAGTAACCCTATGGGAAAATTAATTGAGGTGTAAGACCTTTGTTTTGCTGAAAAATGCCATATTAAGCCTTGTGAACATTCTAGCACCTTCATTTATTATTTGATCTTTACCAAACTTGCATAGATTGTTTATATCAATGAAAGCTCGGACAAGTTCGAAAACCAGCTAGTTCGGACCATTAACAGCGGAGTTACTGCCCTTGATTTAGTTAAAAATGCTATATTTTGCCTCATTAAGACAATAGGGCCTTCATCTTTCATCCGATCTTTACCAAACTTTACCAGATTGTTTATATCAATGAAAGCTCGGATAAGTTCGAAAACCAACCAGATCGGACCAGTAACAGCGGAGTTATGGCCCGTGATTTAGTTAAAAATGCTATATTTTGACTTGTTAAGATGATAGGGCCTTCATTTTTCATGCGATCTTTACGAAACTTTACCAGATTGTTAAATACTCGGGCAATTTCGAAAACCATCCAGATTGGACCATTTACATCGGAGTCATTGCCCTTGGTTTTCTGAAATATGCTATATCTTGGCCTCATTAAGACGAAAGGGCCTTCATTACCGCCGGATATCATTGAAACTTTGCTGGGATGATCAGTACCGAGCCTAGTTGTACATAGTCACCATGTTCCAGTTGAATGATTTTGGCGGAGTTATAGCCCTTTAAAGGTTTTAATACACAAACTTTGTTCTGACTAGTTCTCCTGAACCCCTGGCCGGATTAAACGAAACATTTTAGGGATGATGAATTCCGTGTTTAGTTGTGCAAATCATCGCCGTGTTCCGGTTGAATGTTTTTTGGCGGAGTTATGGCCCTTTAAAGGTTTTAATACACAAACTTCGTTCTGACTAGTTCTCCTGAATCCCTGGCCGGATTTAAACGAAAGTTTTTAGGGATGATCAATTCCATGTCTAGTTTTGCAAATCTTTGCCTTGTTCCGGCTGAATAATGTATGGCAGAATTGTGGCCCTTTAAAGGTTTTAATACACAAACTTTGTCTGATCTACTTCTCCTGAACCCCTGGCCAGATTTCAATAAAACTTTGCAGGGATTATGATCAGCACCACGCCTGGTTGTGCATGTCACTGTCGCATTCCGGTTTACTGATATTTGGCAGAGTTATGGCCCTTTAAAGGATTTGATACCACAATTTTTTTTCCGGTCTAATTCTCCTGAACCCCTGGCTGGATATAAACGAAACTTGCCAAGGATGATCAGTTTCAAGCCTAGTTGTGCATGTCATCGCCATATTTCGGTTGAATGATATTTGGCAGAGTTATGGCCCTTTAAACGTTTAAATACACAAACTTTGTACAGATTAGCCCCTTCTGAACTCTTTGCCAGATGTCAGCGAATCTTGGCGGGGATGATCAGTACTAAGCCTAGTTGCACCTGTCATTGCCATGTTGGGTTGAATGAATGTTGGCAGTTATGAGCCCTTAAAGGTTTTAATACACTAACTTTGTCTAGACTAGTTCTCCTGAACCTCTGGCTGAATTTCAACGAAACTTTGCAGGGATGATCAGTACAAGCCTAGTTGTGTATATCATCACCATGTTCCGGTTGAATGATTTTTGAAAGACTTGTGGCGCCTTATACATAAACTTTATCTTGAGCCAGTAGAGCGTCCACAGGCCCTCTTGAGCGTCTTGTTTATTTTTTACGACAAATGGAAAATGGCCTCCGCACAAGGCAAAAATAGTAAAACATACTACTGAGTACTTCCAAGATTGAAAACACATTTTTAATAATGTTTCATACTTTCAGCAATTTTTTTTATTTTTTTTTTATTTTGTTTTTGAAGAAATAAAATTACCGGGCGGCATAAAAAATCAAAGTACCGAAGGTACTGAGAGCATGGTGAACTATGATATGTTCATCCATGCAATGGAAGGTTTCTTTGCAGTCACGCTTGACATGGATGGACTGAACATGTGTCATCTCTTCTTAATAATAATACATCATTGCATGTAATAATACATCAATGCATTGTTTAATGTATCTGGAAGTAAGGCGATTAAAACAAGATAAGGTAAGGTATATACAGGAATAAAGAAGGGAACAAAAGAAATGTTTGGTTATAATAATCTCCGAAACACTTCATCATATCTGAACCATATCTTCACAGGTGTTTAAGTGTATCGAAAAACATCACCTGTCATCACCTGTCAAAGTTTGAGTCATAAGAAATGAATATAGCGTCAAAAAGGTCAAGACAGCTAATTTTGCCACTTCAATGGGAGGTAATTCATAGACCCTTTGACCAACATAGATGAATTAAAATAGGAAACAACCTTGCATTTATATCGACATACTATGCAAGTATGATTAATATCAAATGAACACGAGTGTGGTCTGAAAGGCAGCCATATCCCCCGCTGCACAAAGATTTATAATATACAAGTTTAAACATGGAATGTCTCTGTAAAGTGACACATTCTCCCTGAAGTTTCCTTGTTCCAAAAAGTGTGACCTCAGCTAAAAGAACATATGTTTTACACACAACGTGTAGTAGAGACATGCAGACTACATATATACAAAACATAACTTTTAATCTCACAACTCGGAGTATCCCTGGTCTCGGTGTACCGTTGTTATTTATTCTCACAACTCGGAATACCACTGGTCTCGGGATACCTTTGTAGTTCATTCTCACAACTCGGGAGTACCATTGTTCTCGGGATACCATTGTGATTTAATCTCACAACTCGGAGGGAACATGATGTTCATACACAATTGTTTCGTTGTTGTATTTTTCAACCATGTATGTGAACATGATATGAAGGCCCGGGCCTTTTGGCCTAATAGGTAGTTATGCTACTGAGAATTTCACGATTCATATCTCTAATTATAATTTTTACGTGGATTTTTGACAAAGCGTTTGTTGACAATAATCACCAAAGTCACGGTAAATTCCGTTTACTACCTTAGACCTAAATAAGAAAGTGTTTTGTTTCCTGTCACCCAACCGAATCGCCGTTTTTACCCCCGACACATCAACTTTTTACCCCTTCGTTTTTTTGCTGCTTTGTTTTGTTTTTAAACATATTTGTGTTTTGGCCTTAACAGAATATAATTCAATCAGTTTTGCATGTAATTTGAAAATTGTAATAAAAGGTAACATATTTCTGTTTAGATCTACTCTTGTTTGTGTAATGTATATCTCTCAATGCTACAGTCATACGTTCGAGTCCCGCTTGTTCCACGTTTGCACATTGACGAATGTTTGACAGCTACTCAATAACGCGCGGCAGGACTGTGGTTCTACGAGTTTTTTTCAAAACAGATGAGGTCTACCTCTACCTCTACCAAATTGACGAATAGATAAAAGTCCCCCCACTCTCCACACACACACACATACACACAATTTGTTTTCCGACTTAAATCTTAAAGGGAGTACATCAGGCTTTTTATGGGGTCTAGGTGTCCGAATTAAAATCTTTTATTTGCAAAGAAATTCATTCTGCACAGTAATACGTGCTATCCTAGGTGACGCACCAGGGTTAATTTCAGCATATTACGTGCGATTCCACCCTAGCTATATGGTGTTCTGAAATTTTAGACATTAACAAAATGGTTCTAGCTTCACATTTTGATTGATAGTGTTTTATATCGTGAACTCGAACAATTTTATAATTTAAGATGTTTCTAGAAAAATCCTGATGTACCCCTTTTTAGACAATTGGGCATGAATTAAACAAACTTTTACATAAAAAATATATAATTAGAATGGGTATTGCTCAGATTCAAACTCATCCCGCTCGCTTGATAGTTTTATGGGACTGCTGCTCTCCCGACTGAGCTATCAATCCTTTACAAATTTTGATGAACTATAAGGTACTTATTCTAAAACCGGAGTGTCCGAATAGACCCGAAGTCTAAAAATAGTCACTCAGGATCAAATGACGTCATATATACCCAGATTTGCATTCGGTCTCGCCGACACGATTGGCACAAGTATTCAGGATTATTTTACTACCGAATCAGTCATTTTAACTTCATAGCAAGGGAAGTAAAAACTTAAGAATATTACACAGCGTACTACAAAGTAAGCTAAAAATCTTATTCCGGATAATGGGCAGCAACAACTTTTTATAAAGGATAGTAGCTTATGCGATAACCATGACTGACCAAACCTATTAAATATTATATGAAGACTATAAAGGCCATGTATATTTCTTAAATATATAAATCCAAGAAAGATGGGAGATATGCGTTTGATGCAAGAGAAATAAATTATAAAATTAACTGGTTACAAATCTCAATACACTATCCTAGGAGAACAATACAGCGTATGAATACATTTTACGCAAGATCACGTGATGATGATGATTGATCTATTTATAGAACCCACAGCAATAGATGAAATAGCTAAATAAACAATATATAACTTAAACAATGTATCGAGGAAATTATTTGAAATTTCTGAATGACATTACCTTATTTGTATTCGCACTAGAAAAGAAGAAACACCTGTTAAACTATGGGTCTTCTTTTTCAGGCAATTTGTCGATTTTATCAGTGAGGATTCGTGAAAAAACACGGTTACTAAACCTTGGTGAACAAGTTCACCATGCTAACAAGGTGAACAAGTTCACCATGCTAAAAACGGGGGCGGGCGGGGATGGGAATCTAGCAATTAACTTATTATGGCCTGATGTTCTTTGTGTTAAAACCGGAGGCGACCAGAGCTTTTGTTATCAAGCTTTTCAGGTGATATGGACGCAAAACCATGGAGAAAACTGCGCTATTCTTGCTGTTACTTCAATCATGAAGACAAACCAGATTTATCACGTAATGTGGTCATCCGTGGTCTACCTGAAACAATCAATGAAAATATGCAAGCAAAGGTAGATGCTCTGATTAAAGATGGTCTAAAAGTAAGAGACGTCAATGTTGAAATAGCAGTAAGAAAAGTGTCAAGAATGGAAAATAAAGCAGGTATTATAATAGTAAAGTTTAAGACCAAGGAAGATAAGAAGAAAGTCATGATTTGTAAGAAATCGCTAAAGGGACATAGATCATATGATAGAGTATTTATCAATCATGACCAGTCAACACAGGAGAGGAGGTTAGCATCAAACATGCGCACATTGGTCGAGGCAGTTAAACGTGGGGATGCCAATATAGCGGTTCGTGGGTCCAGAGTTATTCCCTCTAAAGACTTTGAGGATAGAGGTGAACGTATTCGTGTAGATAGTCGAGATCGGAATGACAGAGACAGGCGGGTTAGTGATAATCGCAATAGAAACAATTACAATAGATCAGATCGGTTAGATCATCACAACGAGAGATGTGACAATACTGATAACAGACAGAGGGATCATGAGCATGTCGAAACTGTACAGCAATCACGTGAGAACCAGAGATGGCAAACAGCAGGTCGTGACCGGAGACAAAATGGTCGATACAGTAGACAAGGCAATTGGCGAAGAGATAACTTTTAAATCAAAGCAGGCTTTTGGAATGTCAATGGTTTTATTTAGATATAATGTCTGATAATTTTAATATACGTGAAACTGTTTTTAATCACTTCAATTTAGATATTATTGGAGTTTCAGAAACTCATCTTAAAGATAAAACTATTATTGATTTTAAGGGTTATAAATGATTTGGAAATAACAGATCTAATATACATGTAAATGCATGGTCCGGATCAGGAGGTGTTGGATTTCTTTTAAAAAACAGTGTGCTTAGTTCATTTAATGTTTCCGTATGTGATGATAGCAATGAAGGAATTTTATGGTTAAAACTTACGCATAAGTATGAAAAATTTAATTTATTTCCTTGCGTATGTTATTTACCACCTAAATATTCGACGAGACAGATTGATGTTAATACTTTTTATGATATTTTAGCTAGTATATATGAATATCAAGAGATAGGAACTATATTTATTTGTGGGGATTTCAATAGCCGTATAGGAAATACACCAGCTTTTATTGAAGGAATTGATGCTGTTCCGAATAGAGATATTGTGGATTTTACATGTAAGCACTTATGGTGCTGCGCTGATGAGTTCTTAACAGTAACTATGTATCGGTGTTGGGAACTAAAGAAAAAAATAATAATAAAAAAATTAAAAAAATATTTTTTTTTTTTTTTTTTTTTTAATTATTTTTTTCGTGTTATTTGTTTAAAACAATCATATTTTAAGTTTTCCTGAACAAATTGTCCAGGAGTATCGTAGTTATAGACATGGTTTGTCACTCTGTTTGGTCAACATTTGATACCTAACTATTTTCATCAATTATTTCACTGGCCAAATTCAGATAATTATCCACAAATCTGGGCTGGTTGGAACCGCAGATGTATGTCGTTCTCGAAACCGAAAACCGAAAACTATTCGATCAAACCGTTTTTCTGTGACAAGTCCTTAATGGTTTATTTTCTTGTTGCTCTGGCTTCTGCCAAGTCAATGAGTACCTTCATTGTGGCTTTCTAGGCTATTGTTTTTTTGTATTATATTTACACGAGCATATTTGTGTTATACTTATATTGCCTATTGATGCTGCCTTGTTGGTTAGAGATTAGATCATGGCGGGGATTTCTTTATTTACGCTGTCCTGCAATCAGTACTGTTATTCATTCGATCTCTGGAGATCGCTGAGCCCGATACTTATAGTTAGTTATCGGTGGTGCATTTTCAATTTCTTTTGTTTTCTTACTTAATTTTTGATTCGGTGGTTCCACTACTCCGGCCGATAAAAGGCTCTGGGTATTGTTTAACCACTCATAGGATATGTTGTCTGCTTTTTATACGCAGGCTTCATAACCGCTGCTCCCAACTAAATTCCATTATGTTTATTTCGCTCTTCGGGGCATTTCATTTTATTAGATACTGGGACCATACGCCGTACGACATGGGGAATACGTTAAAGAAGGATAACTCCATGTCCACCGCCATATGCATGCCATCTTCGGGATGGTTAAAATTGTGTGCTGTTGATTTTATGAATATTGAGTTCTGCTCAACCCGGGGCTAGAGGGCGTGAGCGGTAGCTAGCATATTGCACTACCACTCATGAACAGTCTCAATCAAACCGAGACTGCAATATTTCGTATGTGTCGTGCTCGGCCGTTTCCAAAGGTCCATTATCATATTCTTTTTTTAATGGGATGACGGTAGGGTAAGTGTGAGGTTTGGTGCACCCTAGAACCGGTTTAAACCCCCAGTGGCCTTTGTTGCCACTGACCGACCCAAGGCGGTAGCCCTATTGTCAACCCTTTTGTGTTTGTGATGTCGTTTGCATTTTTTATTACTTTTGCCTTCTCATTGTCTGTTTGCGTGTTTGTTTTTGTGTTTTGTGGTTGACTGTCGTTCTTGAATGCTGCTTTCCCTGTCCGATATTTTTGTCTTTCTTTATAGAATTGATTTTATAAAATGTAGAAAGGCCTTTAATAGGATTGTTCAAAGAAATAAAAGATTGTATTGGTTTAAGATGCAAAATGATTTGTTATCTGATATCGATAGTAAATCGTGTGATTTTTGGAAGTGTATCGGAAAAATAGGTGTTGGCTTTCAAAAGAAAAAGAAAATTCCAATGGAAGTAACAGATGATAATGGAAATATTGTCTCAGATAGCGAATCTATATTATTAAAGTGGAAAAACAGTTTTTCAAATTTGTATAAGTCTTCAGCTAATCAAAGTGTTCCGATTAATTTCGATAATGAACATGTAACAAATAATGAATCTATTCCAGAATTTGAAATTACTATAGCTGAGATACAAAAAGCAATTTTTAATTCCAAAAAGGATAAATCAAGCGGTATCGATGAAATACCAGCTGAAATATTTCGTAATGATACATCTGTTTCCATTTTACATGTTCTTTTTAATGTTTATTATAATACTTGTATTATTCCCACTGAATGGGGAAAAGGTA
The DNA here is from genome assembly GCA_037043455.1 of Cyrtodaria siliqua. Taxonomy (NCBI): domain Eukaryota; kingdom Metazoa; phylum Mollusca; class Bivalvia; order Adapedonta; family Hiatellidae; genus Cyrtodaria; species Cyrtodaria siliqua. Next base: position 36,430 of record JAWPHD010009157.1, read on the forward strand.
TTGTTAATCCCATTCCTAAATCGTCAACTAATGATCCACGTGATCCTTTGTCGTACAGAGGCATCACACTTGCTCCATCTATGTATACATTGTATTGTTATATGTTAAATCAAAGATTGTCTATCTGGACAGAAGCAAACAATATAATAACAGATGAACAAAATGGGTTTAGAAAAAGGAAAAGTACTACGGATCATCTATCGTCATTAACTAATATTATTGAAACCAGAATAAAAAAAGAATAAAAAAAGGAAACTTTCAACTTTTACTGCATTTGTCGATTTCAAAAAAGCATATGGCACTGTAAATAGAAATCTGTTGTGGAATAAACTTTATAACTTAGGGATAAATGCTAAAATGTTGAATGCAATTATGTCTTTATATGCATCTGTTTCATCCTGTGTGCGTATAAATGGTTTAAATACAGAATGGTTTATTGTTACAACAGGATTTAGACAAGGTTGTTGCTTATTCCCGTTGCTCTTTAATGGCTTTATTAACGATTTAGCATTAAAATTGAAATCGTTAGGTCTAGGAGTAGATATTGGTGATGGTGATAAAGTATGTGTTATCATGTATGCGGATGATATTGTACCGCTGGCCGAAAATGAAACAGATTTACAGCTATTGTTAAATACACTAGATGATTGGTGTGAAACCAATTGTATGTCAGTCAATATAAATAAAACTAATGTTGTGCATTTTAGACCAAGATCAGAACCACAGACGATTTTTGAATTTAAATGTGGCGGATCTGATACAATTATAAAAAATAAATATGTATATTTAGGTCTTGTTTTAGACGAAAATCTCAATTATAATGTAACAGCTTCATTTGTTGCACAGTCAGCCAGTCGCGCGTTAGGACTGTTAATTTCAAAATATAAAACAGTTGGTGGGATGCCTTATAGAGATTATACTAAATTATTTGATTCGCTGGTTTGGTCTATTGTAGCTTATGGTGCAGCAATATGGGGTATACACAAACCTACTCTTGTATTGAAGCCGTACAACATAGAGCAATGCGAGTATTTTTGGGTACAACAAGAAACACACCATCAGCTGCAATGGCAGGAGACATGGCATGGCAACCGGTTTGTGTTAGACAAATAATTGCGGTATCAAATTACTGGGTACGATTGAGTCATATGCCAAATATGTGTTTCAATAAACGAATATTCATTTATTGTTTTAATAGTAAAGGTTCTAGATGTAAAAATTGGTGTTACAAAGTTTTAAATAATTTTTCAAAAATTGAGTTTAATAACGTTCCGAGTGTAATTAACCCTATTGTTAAACGTAAATTTTTAGATGATGTTAAGAGTGCATCTTTAAATCAGTTTATAATAAATTGGAATGTAAATATTAACTCGGAACGTGGTAGTAGTAATATTGGTGGCAATAAATTACGTACTTATAAGTTATTTAAAACTACATTTGAAACAGAAAGGTACTGTAAACTAATACTACCAAGAAATAATAGGTCGGCTTATTCTAGATTCCGTTGTGGCGTAGCACCAATTAGACTAGAGACTGGAAGATATGAAAGACTTCAGATTAGTGAAAGAGGTTTGTAATGTTCAGGTGGAAGATGAGTTACATGTTATGATAACCTGTCCTTTATACAATGATATCTGAGCTAATTTATATGATAAAGCAATAAGCCTAAATCCCAATTTTAATAACTCTACAGATGAATAAAAACTAGTATGTTTATTCACAAATGCGGACTTAATTCGTGTACGTGCCAAATCCTGCTACTAATTCTTCTACGTCGATCTAGCTTTTTGTATCGCTAGTTTTTTCCTTCTTAAATATGCCAAACAATGTCAATTTTATATATGTAAATAATGTCAATTGTTTCTTCATAATATTGTGATTTTGTTTTATTTTCTTCAATGAAAATGATGCTAATCAGTTCCTTTTTGATCTTATCAAAGGGGATAAATGATTTTTAGCTCGACTGATCAGAGATCAGCAGAGCTTATGCCGTGGTGCGGCGTCCGTCGTCCGTCTGTCCGTAAACTTTTATTTGTAGCGACAAATCCTCTGAAACTACTGGATGGATATTCATGAAACTTTAAAGAAATGTTGCCCATAAAGTCTAGTTGATCCTAGCAAAAATTCATGTTGATGTGAAATCCAAGATGGCCGCCAAAGCTAAAAATAGAGTTTTAAAATACAAGTTTGTAGCGACTACTTCTTGAAAAGTTTAAGTGATATTGATATGGGACTTTTTCTAAAATGATCAGCATGACATGGTGTTGGTCCTTGTCAAAAATCGTTTTGATTCAACGGTAAACATGGCTTCCAGCGGCCATCTTTGTTTACATAGAGTTATATAGTAAAAACTTGTAGCGACTACTCCTCTGAAACTACTTGGCGGATTTTCATGAAACTTTACAGGAATGTTTCTCTTGATGTCTAATTGACCCTAGCAAAATTTCAGATCTGCCAGAATTTCAAGATGGCCGCCACGGCTAAACATAGATTTTTAAAAATAAGTTTGTAGCGACTACTTCTTGAAAACTATAAGTGATATTGATGTGTCTTTTCCTAAAATGATCAGTATGACATGATGTTGATCCTTGTCGAAAATTATTTTGATTCGACGTTAAACATGGCTGCCAGTGGCCATCTTTGTTTACATACAGTTATATAATGAAAACTTGTAGCGACTACTCCTCTGAAACTACTTGACGGATTTTCATGGAACTTCACAGGAATGTTGCTCTTGATGTATTATTGATCCTAGCAAAATGTCAGGTCGGCCTGAAATTCAAGATGGCCGCCACGGCTAAAAATAGATTTTAAAAAAATAAGTTTGTAGCGACTACTTCTTGAAAACTATAAGTGATATTGATATGTGTCTTTTCCTAAAATGATCAGTATGACATGATGTTGATCCTTGTCGAAAATTATTTTGATTCGACGTTAAACATGGCTGCCAGCGGCCATCTTTGTTTACATAGAGTTATATAATGAAAACTTGTAGCGACTACTCCTCTGAAACTACTTGACGGATTTTCATGAAACTTCACACGAATGTTGCTCTTGATGTCTTATTGATCCTAGCAAAACTTCAGGTCGGCCGGAAATTCAAGATGGCTGCCACGGCTAAAAATAGAATTTCAAAAAACAAGTTTATGGCGACTACTTCTTGAAAACTATAAGTGATATTGATATGGGACTTTTTCTAAAATGATCAGCATGTCATGATGTTGGTCCATGTCAAAAATCGTTTTGATTCAATGTTAAACATGGCTTTCAGTGGCCATCTTTGTTTACATAGAGTTATCTACTAAAGATTTGTAACGACTACTCCTCTGTAACTACTCGACGGATTTTCATGAATCTATTCAGGAATGTTGCTCTTGATGTTTAATTGATCCTAGAAAAATGTCAGGTTGGCCGGAAATTCAAGATGGCCGCCATGGCTAAAAATAGATTTTCAAAACCAAGTGATATTGACATGGGACTTTTTCTGAAATGATCAGTATGACATGATGTTGATCCTTGTCAAAAATGATTTTGATTTGACATTAAACATGGCCGCCAGCGGCCATCTTTGTTTACATAGAGTTATATAATGAAAACTTGTAGCGACTACTCCTATGAAACTACTTGATGGATTTTCATGAAACTTCACAGGAATGTTGACCTAGCTATCAAAAATCTATCAGTGGAGTTCCAAGTTATTGACCTCTTGTTTAATTTTGTTCTAACTAATGCGCAAAAGTGCTTTTTTTATTTTGTCAAATCTTACAATACTCATTCTTAGTACATATTTTATAGATAGATTAGCATCATTTACATAGTCTTAATGTGTAATATATATGCTAATATCGTTTGAGTTTGATGTTATTAGCTACTTTTAAAATATGTTGATGGTTTTATAACTATAGTCTCTTATAATTCTAATTAGAATGGCATGGCTATCTTACAATGTTTACGATGTTTTATTTATGTTTGTATTTATTGTAAACCATGGTGAGACTTTAATAAAGAAATATAATAATCAGTACAACGTACTGTGATAGTGATGATCATGTGTTACAAATTAATTGTTGGAATTTATATATTTTTTTATTTGATGCATCTTTACAACAACGACGGTACTGATAATGAAATTTAAGAAGCACGCCACCTTTTTTTATGATAGTTGATTGGGTTATCTATCGCCTGTGACAATAATACGAAAGCGTATAATAAAGCGTATACTTCTTACTGTAAATGGTGAGTACAATTGAAATATGTCAAACAAGTAAATAATTAATGATGCGATATTGCCAGATTCCGATAAAATGCAAGTTTTGATAAACATGATTTTAGTACCAATACAAAGTACGGTGATAGTAATGATTATGTGTTACAAATTAATTGTTGGAGTTTATATATTTGTATATTTGTATATTTATATTAAACAATTGATGTGAACTTTATGATGCATCTTTACAACAAAGTGTTGGTAAATGTAATATAACAATTATATGACAATTATATATATACATTTTCATTTTCAACCATATCTAGATACGATAAACATTTTCAAACTGCGTCTGGCTAAATTACCAGTGTCATCTCATAGGCTGCAAATTGAAGCTGGTAGATGGGTTAAAGGGACACATGGCAATTTTGAAGTCGTATTAAAATTAGCTTCTCCATTTATTAATAACGACTGTTGTGCCAGTGAGGAAGATACAAGTGACCAGCCTAAATTAAAATCCGTACCTCAAACTAAATACAGCGACGTTGACATGTTGATGAGAGGGATTAACGGGGAAATTACTACTAAGCCGCCGCCGAAGAATATTTCAGTTGTGGGCGGAAATGCAAAGGACGCAGATGACGTAACGACAACACCCAACAGTGGAGATAATAGTGCATGTAATACTACATCTACACCAGAAAAAGACGTGGAAACTGCCACAGATACATCTTCCAAAGAAATCAACGCAACAGACAGTCTACACGTTTCGTTAAGCCAAAAGCAGGCGCTCGATATTATATTAAATGCAAAATTAGCGCAAAAGAATGCGGATTCTCTAGTGTACGAGATGATCTAGGATGTAACACCCCCCCCCCCCCCCCACACCCCCCACACCCTCCCGAGTACTGAATACTCCTTAATTCGAGGTCCTGAATACTCCTTATTTTAGAGACCGAGTACTGAATACTATTTAGCTCCGGACAAAAATTCTAAGTACAATAACTCTAATTTGAATGAGGATAGAGTTACGGTTCTTGCACTCTGCACTTCCCCTCATTGCCCTCTATCATTGCAGTCCCATCAGTAGTTTCGAAGATATGCTCCGGACAAGAAAATGTGATAGACACACGGAAAATTACAAAGGGCAATAAATCTAAACCATTCTGTGAAGTTTCATTGCAGTCTCATCGATATGCTCCGGACAAGAAAGTGTGACGAACATATATGAACATTGTTGTTTCATAAAACCGGGCCCAGCATTACCGGCTTATTAATTGGTTGTTATCAAAAATCCGTCAAGTAGTTTCAGAGGAGTAGTCGCTACAAGTTTTCATTATATAACTCTATGTAAACAAAGATGGCCACTGACAGCCATGTTTAACATTGAATCAAAATAATGTTTGACTCGGATAACCATCATGTCATGCTGATCATTTTAGAAAAAGTCCCATATCAATATCTCTTATAGTTTTCAAGAAGTAGTCTCTACAAACTTGTATTTTGAAAAACTATTTTTAGCCATGGCGGCCAACTTGAATTTCCGGCCGACCTGAAATTTTGCAAGGATCAATTAGACATCAAGAGCAACATTCGTGTGAAGTTTCATGAAAATCCGTCAAGTATTTTCAGAGGAGTAGTCGCTACAAGTTATCATTATATAACTCTATGTAAACAAAGATGGCCACTGGCAGCCATGTTTAACGTCGAATCAAAATAATGTTCAACTCGGATAACCATCATGTCATGCTGATCATTTTAGAAAAAGTCCCATATCAATATCTCTTATAGTTTTCAAGAAGTAGTCGCTACAAACTTATTTTTTAAAAATCTATTTTTAGCCGTGGCGGCCATCTTGAATTTCCGGCCAACCTGAAATTTTGCTAGGATCAATAAGACATCAAGAGCAACATTCCTGTGAAGTTTCATGAAAATCCGTCAAGTAGTTTCAGAGGAGTAGTCGCTACAAGTTTTCATTATATAACTCTATGTAAACAAAGATGGCCGCTGGCAGCCATGTTTAACGTCGAATCAAAACGATTTTCGACAAGGATTAACATCATGTCATGCTGATCATTTTAGAAAAAGTCCCATATCAAAATCTCTTATAGTTTTCAAGAAGTAGTCGCTACAAACTTATTTTTTAAAAATCTATTTTTAGCCGTGGCGGCCATCTTGAATTTCCGGCCAACCTGAAATTTTGCTAGGATCAATTAGACATCAAGAGCAACATTCCTGTGAAGTTTCATGAAAATCCGTCAAGTAGTTTCAGAGGAGTAGTCGCTACAAGTTTTCATTATATAACTCTATGTAAACAAAGATGGCCGCTGGCAGCCATGTTTAACGTCAAATCAAAACGATTTTCGACAAGGACCAACATCATGTCATGCTGATCATTTTAGAAAAAGTCCCATATCAATATCACTTATAGTTTTCAAGAAGTAGTCGCTACAAACTTGAATTTAAAAAATCTAATTTTAGCTTTGGTGGCCATCTTGGATTTCATATCAACATGAATTTTTGCTAGGATCAACTAGACTTCATGGGCAACATTTCTGTAAAGTTTCATGAAAATCTATTCAGTAGTTTCAGAGGAGTAGTCGCTACAAAAAAAAAGTTAACGGACGGACAGACGGACGGACGGACGACGGACGCCGCACCACGGCATAAGCTCTGCTGATCTCTGATCAGTAGAGCTAAAAATCAGGTCCCGGAAACTAAATGTCAAATAAAGTTATAAAAAATATACGTATATTTTTTTTTTAAATATAACCCTAACCCTAACTTCTGCGCTAATATATAAATCAATTTTAGTAAAAAAAAGTTGTTCGTTTTTGAGAATTTAATACAAGAATAAGAACGCTCATAGTCATTTAGCCAATTTTTTTGTCTAGTTTTAGGCGGTACCGGGAAATCATTTTTAACACAATTACATAAAAAATACATATTTATGTCCGCTAGACCATTTTACATTAACATATACTAATTTTAATTATAGGAACACGATAGTTTATGGAATAATATTATGAGTAAGACTGGTCCAAGTAATTTAGACAAAAATCTTGTCTATTTTTAGGCGGTCCTCGATTGTAAATCATTAATTAGTAATTTTTTAACATAATTACATAAAAGTTTTTTTACTTATTTATGTCCGTTAGACCATTCTACATTAATATATACTAATTTTAATTATAGGAACACGACAGTTTATGAAAAATAATATTATGAGTAAGACTGGTTCAGATATGATAATCACTTTTGATAACAGGTCCCGGAAAGTTATCGCTAAATTATTTTTATTTATTTTTGATTATCTTTTTGTGTGTCACATAGATTAATTCATTCTGCGTTGAAATAAACCATATATAAGACAAAGTATCAACCCGTTTAAGAGTTATTGGACGGTATTTTAACTATATTTAAAATCGTCCCGACTTTTAGTAGCCACCAACATGGGACGTATCTGTGTTCAACTGCGGAAAGCGCACTCTATAATGCGGGACGTAAAACACCTAAGAGCCGGGATCTGCTAGATGAATGAAGGCCCGTTTATCAAAATTAGACCTTTATTTACATTTTATGATATTTTTTTTTTACATTCAAATGATAAATATTTGGTTTTAAAAATACATTGCGAGTACTAAATACTCAATAATGTGTTGTGCGAGTACTGCGTACCAGGCTCGTGCGTACTGAATACCGCCTAAAACGCCCTGAATACTGCGTACCAAAAGTGGGGAGGGGGGGGGGGGGGGGGCGGTTATTCAGCTGCCTTCTTATATGACTTTTAAATGTGCCTATGGTTAACAGACCTGTGACTCATGTAAGTGGCAATACGCATGCTTTACAACTTGAATTCCTAGAGAACTCGTCTGAAAAATTGAATGGTATAAACACATATTTTGTAATGTTGAAAGGTTACCATTTCACTTGCTGAAATGACATTTTCGTAAACCAGTCTACTGAAATGTAGCATGTAATGCATTTGCAACATCTCGTACACTGCTTAGCGGGATCCCGAAGAATGACGGGATTGGCCGAGCGTTAACGATTGGCATGTAATCATTACTATTATATGTATATTAGCGACGAAACATTCAGAAGTCTGAATGGTGCGGTTGGTCGAGGCGTCATGTTAGTGCCCACGAAGGTAGGGTTCAAGCTTGCTGATTTTTTTTTTCATTGGTTTATATTATTCCTTTACATTTTTCACTTTGATAACGGAATCTTATGGTAACAGTGAACAGTTTATTTGTGTTGTAATGTACACTCTAAAGCACACGTGAACAATTGTATTTCTGTGGTGATGTGTACAAGGTAATTGTAATCAATATGTAAGGCATGTCAAGGTTTTTGAACAGAAAGAAGCGAGGTCGCCCACATTGATTTAAAATGCTTGGTAGGAAGAACTGACGGTAAAAATCGGGAAGAATGTAAGAAAAAACGGTGTTCCGCGACAATTTTTTTTTTCAATATTGTTTTAACACCCGTGACTTGATATATTATTATGTTAATTTCTTGTCTCTCGGCAGCTATTTTACGCTTGCGTAAAACCTTGCTTGTAATTCTTTATATAATTTAAACGAAATATATTATTAGGCAGGGACCCGAGCCTGGAAAAAACGAAAGCGTTTACCCGGAAAGATATACTCCTGATTTTTTAAATATTAACAGATGGGGGTCTTGTACATATGAAACCACTGTATGGACTTCTGGCATACTTTGCATTTCGTAACAGCATCGCGATTTCTACGGTAACCCATTTGTACCAAGCCATTATATGAAAATCGCTGAACAAACAAAGGAAAATAAAGAAATTTGCACACGTCCTTTTAGTCAAATACAGTTAATTTGCACACGTCCTTTTAGTCAAATACAGTTCCAGTATTTGAAACCTGTATGTGTATGAAATATCAAACTACAGAATCAAGACCTGATTACGTTACACTTTACTAATTTTAACAAGAGTTATGGACCTTTAATGAATTTTGTTCTGTCCTGTGCTAGGGATAATGCGAATTTCTTGTGTTCACCATAACTGCAGTAAACGGTTTCCGATTTCCACTAAATGTTGTATGGTGTTAGGCCTTATACTTACAAGGCCTTTGACAAGTTCAATACCGAGTAAAACTGACACTTGCTTTAAAGAGTTATTACCCTTGGTTATTGAGAGAATAGGCACATTTTAGCTCGAGTACACACAATACTTTAGTAAACGGATTCCGATCTTCACATTATTTAGTGTGAGACTTTATATGAATATGAACTTTGAAAAGATGACAATGAGCAGAATTGACACCTGCCTTACTGCGTTATTGCCCTTGATTATTGCAAAAATGCAATTTTCAGCTTTCGTACACAATACATTAAATAAATTGGTTTCGATTTTCACACAATTTGGCGTGTAACTTTATATCAAACGGATTTCAGACAGGTTAGACGAGTATCAAGTTATTGCTCTAAATTGTCGAAAAATTAGATCGTCTGATTGTTTCCTACTTTCCTTTGAAATATCATTAATTACTGTATAATATTCTAATTGAACAAAGAGGATATCGTCCTCTGTCTAAGGAGCTTGATTGTTTTCACGATGATTGTAATAAATAGCATTTGATGTTCAATGCTTTTTTGGGTAATATTATTAAGGTCTCGGTTTTGTTTGACAATGAGAACAATTGAGGAGTGGTTTACAAAGTTATCGCCCATGATGTTTGCAAATATTTAAATTTCAGACTGAGTACACAGCAACTTCAGTAAACGAGTTCGGATTCTCATTAATATTTAGTTGAAGGGTTTTGGACAATTACACCATGTGGACTTGTCACGTAGTTGTTTTCGATGCATTTATATTCATATAAGATAATATTTTTTACACATATGGAACTAGTTAAGTATGACACTACTGTTTATAGACAAATTGTTACAATCCCAAATGAGAACGAAGTGTGCACCTCTTGTTGCAGATTTGGTTTCATTTTTAGTCTTTTACCAGATACGGTTAGGCAGATGTAATCGAAGCCTTTTATTATACCTCTTTGAATATGGATGATATATTGGACAATTACAACCCTTTCTTTTCTTTACTACATATACTTTCTTTCCAAAGAACTTCACCTCAAAAAAGCTTATATTTCTCATAGTTGCTATATCTTCTTTACTCGATTTACATCTCGCAATTGAAACTAAGAAATAATAAGCAAACTCTATGACAAGAGAGATCATTTCAATGTTGACACTGTTAAGGGCACGACTAGACAATATTAAAGACAACCATCGTCCTTTCAGGATTTAGGTAGACGTCATCATAGGTCCACAATCTTTCCGGTGATCGCACAATCAAGTGGAAAGCAAAGCGGTGACCTGTAAATGGGTCAACCACTAAACATGCAGTGCGTTGCAAAATAATAAGGTGACAACCTCTTTTGATAAGCCTTTTAACAGTGATCATTACCCAAACTTTACCAGGATCACCATGTGACTCTGTCAACGTCTTAGAAAATAGTCTGCGATTACGTCATAATTTGTCACATGACCATAGCTAAAATATCAAAATGGTTATCAGAAATCATCTCCGCGACCTGACACCACTAATGCCATGGGGTGGTGCTGAGTGGTAAACAATCGAACGGAACTCCGCTTACTTTGGACATTTTTGATGAATTTAGGTTAGTATTTTAATTTAATGTAGGCTGTTTAGAGCTATGAAATTTTAGAAAGTGATGGTAAGAACACACGCTATACTGTAACCCTATGGAAAACGCAATGTTGGAGTCATTTTGATTGTTTTAACGGCGGAGTGATATGCCAAAGAATACATTTAATCTACCGCAGTATAATGCTGAGCAAACAGTGTTTATTCACTAAAATAAATATTGAATAAGAGCAATAAAGCTTATATTTGAAAAGGTTTTCGTGACGTTTATTGCATTCTTTTTCAAGAAAGTAATAACGACCAAAATATATTAATCCAAGAGTTAGCATAAGCTTTAGCGCAATACGTGATCTACAACGGCAGTAAGACAGGACGTTATAACTTTGGATGAAGACACTAGAAATAGGAAGAAAGTGTGCTTTATTAGGCTGTTTTTGTAAATTAGGAATCCAGAACTTTGTTGGAAGTTTGTTTTTCTTTTCATCTACTCCAGCTTTAATAGTGCTTCATTGAGTTTTATATCCGGACAAACCTTTGCAAAGGTTTATTATCATAACCCTGATTTACTTTAAAGTATTGTCAGAACTCTTCTGCTACAAGGTCTGTCACAACGTGAATACTATGGTGACTATATGTACAGACGTTTTAAGATTATTGGTCATTTCACATTCGTACAATCTGTGTTAAACTTGTTAACAAACATAACAAAATAGGATATGACCCTATCATTCTGCAGCGTACTGCATGTTTAGATGTGGACCCATTTACACTTCGCCACAATGCTTTACAATTAATGTTGCGATGACCCCCGACAGATTTTGAACTACTCACAGGCATTTATTACGATATATAGTATAGAAGGCTAGAGAATATAGTTATAGTATATGTATATAGTAAACGGCCTTCTTCTCTCTATCTCTATCCTTCTATACTATATATCGTAATGAATGCATGTGCTTCTACCTAAATAGGACAAGGGATGGTAACGCCTATTTTTTACTTTTCCACCGTTTATAGACAAATTGTTGGTATCCCTATGGGTACGAACTGTGCAACCACTTGTCGCAGATTTGTTTTTATTTTGCTATGAAAGGGATTTCGTGTCGAGTCTTTCACCAGATACCCAGGCAGATGTTATTGAAGCCTTTAATGACACCTCTCGGTATCTGGATGACATATTGAACATTGACAACACTTTCTTTCCAACTATGGTTAATTATATTTATCTTTAAGAACTTCAGCTTAACAAAGCTAATATATCTGATAATAACGCTTCTTTTCTTGATTTAGATCTCTCGATTGAAAATGGTAAATTAATTAGCAAAATCTATGACGAGATGATTTTAATTTTGACATTGTTAATTATCCACACTTGGATGGGGGTGTTCCCCGAGCAACTTCTTATGGGGTGTGTGTATCTCAACTTATTCGTTTTTCTAGAGCTTGTACTCGAGTTGAGGACTTTAATATTCGTAATCTTTGTATAACTAAAAAGTTACTGAATCAGGGTTACCGTTACAATAAACTTCGTAAAACCGTTGCAAAATTTTTATTATCGTAACCCTGATCTTCTTTCCAAATATAAAAATAATTTAAAGACTTTTCTGCGACAAGGACCATCACAACCTGACTTCTATGGTGATGTAATTTATAAACTTCGTAAGGTTTATAAATCACATTACCATAGAAGTCAGGTTGTGATAGTCATCAGGGTTACGATAATAAAAACTTCGTAAGGTTCTTGGTCATAATCACTTTCATACTATCTTTGTTAAACGTGTTAAAAAGTTTATCAAAAGAGGTTATGACCCTATCATTTTGCAACGTACTGCATGCTTGGTCGTGGACCCTTTTACAGTTCGCCACTATGCTTTCCTCTTTAATTGTACGATCCTATGATGAAGCCTACCTAAAGCCCATTGGGACGGTGGCATTTGATGTTTATGATCTTTCTTGTCGTGCCCTTAATGTTTTTTTCTCTTACTGCTCTGGCTTCTGCCAAGTCATCGAGTACCATCATTGTGGCTTTCTAGGCTATTGTTTTTTGTATTATATTTACACGAGCATATTTCTGTTTTACTTATATTGCCTATTGATGCTGCCTTGTTGGTTAGAGATTAGATGGCGGGGATTTCTTTATTTACACTGTCCTGTTTTAATGGGATGACAGTAGGGTAAGTGTGAGGTTTGGTACACCCTAGAACCGGTTTAAACCCCCAGTGGCCTACTTTGCCACTGACCGTTCCAAGGCGGTAGCCCTATTGTCAACCCTCGTTTGTGATGTCGTTTAATATTGTCTTATCGTCATCATTCTTTTTTTGTCCTGGCTTCTGACAAGTATTTGCTTTGTGGCTTTCTTGGAATTTCTATTCATATATACATGATCATTTTGTGTTAAATTTATATTGTCTACCAATTGCTATTAATACTTCCTAGTTTGTAAGGGGATATAGCCTGGCTGGTCGCATTTTATTTGAATGAAAATAGGGCAAGAGTGAGGTATGGTGCACTCTAGAACCTGGTTTAACCCCAGCAGCCTTTATGTCACGGACCATTCCAAGGAGGTACCCATATCGTCACTGACCATTCCAAGGAGGTTCCCATATTTCAACCGTTGAGTTTCTATTTCGCATCCTTTGCTCTTTTCTATCCTGGTGATTGGTGTTTGTTTCAAATATGTGTGTTTGGTTGACTGACTGTGTTCTGTGAATGTTATATTTCCTTCTAGACTTTTATACCGTAATTTGTTTCGGACTCGAAATAGTGGGGGTAAAGTTATATTGGACATGTAAACGGCATTGATCAACTGATAAAGATTAGTTGTTGGACATGTTGTTTAATAACATTCTCTCAGGTAAGATGAAGATTGTTTAGTTCCATGATAATATATATATGTCACTTTTAGTTTTATGACCATAGGTCAATATTTTGCGAAGTTAGGGTACAGGTTAAAGTTTTATGAAAACGGGCATAACTCTGCCAAAATGGAAGTCGGAGTTGTTGGATAAGTTTAATAACACTTTGAGGTAAGATAACATGTGTGAAGTTTCACATGAACAAAGTTTCATGAAACAGGTCTCACTTTTTAAATAAGGGCTCGCACTGGGATGCGCGCAAGAAAAAACAAATTCGGAAAGTGATTTGCGCGAAAGAATATATAGACACCAAATCTCTTCTTTCCAACTGACAATTAAAACAAGAAAAATCACTGTAAGTGATAAATGCCCCCGAAGTGTCCTATGACCTTGACCTTGGAGCCATGGACCTGGATTTGTGCACGACACCTCATATGGTTGTGGTGAGCACTTGTGCCAAGTTATTTGAAAATCTGTCCAGGCATGCAAAAGTTATTGACCGGACACGATTCGACCTTTGACCTCTAAATGTGACCTTGATTTTGTGTGTGTGGTACATCTTGTTATGGTGAGCACTTGTGCCAAGTTATTTGAAAATCCGTCCATGAATGCCAGAGTTATTGACCGGACACAATTTGACCTCCAAGTTTGACCGTGACCTTGAAGACCTGGGTTTTGCGCGCGACACATCGTCTTATGGTGATCACTTGTGCCAAGTTATTTAAAAATCCCTGCAGGGGTTACGACGTTGCGGTCCGGACACAAAATTGCGTACCTGTTTTTGACCTATAAACGTCAAGTGTAACCTTGACCTTTGAGGTACGGATCTGGGTTTTGCACGCGACACATCATCTTGTTATGGTGATCACTTGTGCCAAGTTATTTAAAAATCCCTGCAGGGGTTTTGATATTACGGTCCGGACACGAAATTGCGTACCTGTTTTTTTCCTATGAACTTCAAGTGTGACCTTGACCGTTGAGGTACGGACCTGGGTTTTGCACGCGACACGTCTTATGGTGATCACTTGTGCAAAGTTATTTAAAAATCCCTGCAGCGGTTGTGACGTTAGTCCCAACACGAAATGGCGTACCTGTTTTTGACCTATGAACTTCGCGTGACCTTGACCGTTGAGGTACGGATCTGGGTTTTGCGCGTGACACATTGTCTTGTTATGGTGATCACTTGTGCCAAGTTATTTAAAAATCCCTGCAGTGGTTGTGACATTACGGTCCGGACACGAAATTGCGTACCTGTTTTTGACCTATGAACTCCGCGTGACCTTGACCGTTGAGGTACGGATCTGGGTTTTGCGCGCGACACATTGTCTTGTTATGGTGATCACTTGTGCCAAGTTATTTAAAAATCCCTGCAGGGGTTGTGAAGTTACGGTCCGGACACGAACTTCGGACAGACAAAATCCGGCAGACGTTGCGAATTTTCGGGGGCATAAAAAAAAAGATGCGAGAAGGTGTGACCACCCACCCCACTTCAACTGCAAAAATGCCACCACTCCTTAAAAACAAATCCTGGTGAAAGCTCTGTTAGTTACCTGAGCTTCCCATTTCTCGCTACAAACTTGTATTTTAAATCTCTATTTTTAGCTTTGGCAGCCATCTTGGATTTCACATCGTGAATTTTTGCTAGGATCAACTAGACTTTATGGGCAATATTTCTATAAAGTTTCATGAATATCCATCCAGTAGTTTCAGAGGAGTTGTCGCTACAAATAAAAGTTTACGGACAGACAGACGGACGCCGCACCACGGCATAAGCTCTGCTGATCTCTGATCAGTAGAGCTAAAAATAGCCAGTGCAAGCCCTGTAAATTATGGTCATTTACGAGCTTAAGGTAAGATGCAGATGTGTGTGAAATTTTATGAACATATGTCGAATACTTTTCAAATGATGGCAGGTTGCAGGTTAAAGTTTGTCGGATGAGGACGATGGACAAAGTGATCCCTAAGTGTCTGCCATGCTACACAGGCAACATAAACATTATTAAGTTATCCACCCTTTGCTTGGAGGGTGAAGGCCACATCCACATTTGCTTTGTCATGTACCATCCAAGATGCATGTATAACCAACATTTGAAAGGTCACGTGCATACAGTTTGTGAGAAATGACAAAGCAAAAGTTAATTGTTGACACTCCCGCCTCCTTCGCAGCCGGAAAAGCAACACCAGTACTAAACACTGACGAAAACAAGATTCTCTTATTTTTTGTTTGTTTATTTTTTATATAATTTTTTTTTCCCTGCATGGCATTTTATGCTGCTTTCTTTAATCGAACAGACCTGAAAAAGAAAACAACAAAAATCAGAAAGCACAATCTACACATAAAGCAGAGCTCTAGATAATTAAATAAAAATAAATATACAGATGTAAAATGTATAAATCTTTTGCCTATTTTTCATTTGCAGTGATTTTCTTTGCTTTAAAAGACAGTTTGTTAATATGCCATATGTAAAAAGGCATGATGACATCATCGTTCCAAGATGGCCACCTGCATTTTTGTTTCTTTGCAAATGTTCAATTGTTCATAGTTCCTTTATTTTTCATGGCATTTGGATAATTCTTTCAGCTGTTTTTCAAAGCACTTTAAAATAAAGCTTGTTTGAAAATAGACCCTTTAAGCAATTTTTATAAATTAAAGTGCAATACCTCCTGTGTTACTGGGGCGATTTTGCACAAAAAATAGTCCCGTGTCTCACCCCACTAACAGGATAAACATTATTACCAAGTGTAATGAAAATCCAACCTGCAAATATGGATAGGATTCCAGACGGAAAACGCCAAATTAATATCCTAACTTGGATCAAGTTGGTAGACCATAAGCTTATAGTAAATGCACAAAATTAAACCTCTGGCTCTTGTAGTTTCAGAGATTTTTAAAAAAAAGTTTTCCCCTATATGTGTCTATGCAAAACATGTGACCCCTGGGTTGGGCCAAATGGGACCCCCAGGGTCACCATTTGAGCAAACTTTGTAGAAGCCCACACGCTTTTAGAAAATGCAAAATATAAACCCTCTCAGGGCTCCGGAAATATGGTTGCCCGACGCCCCGGCCAAGTGGAATTTGGTTGCGGGCAGGTGTCCTTCGCAAATCTGGTTGTCCGACACTTGCCCGACTGGACGTTTCCGTTTTAGACAAAAAAACAAACGAAAACTCGGCTTATCATAAAGTGTGACGATTACGAACCCATCGCTTTCGCCGCGAGCGGTAATTAAGAAATCCCTCCCACTTTTGACAGTTTGTCAAAACCCGATTGGCCGAGGAAAGTTTGAGGTGCCAATCAAAAATGTCCATGCGCCGATAGCATTAATTATATTCATCTCCCTATTTATACTAAAGTGTGTCCTCTACTAACATGATAAGACCATCCCAAAAATTAATCCAATTATAATCAAATTAATCCTATTATAATCGATAAAACGTAACCATTGTAAAGTTTGTAGACTTCTGTTATGCATTATTTTACGCGCAACATAAATCATATGTTTAGCCGAACTTTCGAATTATGTTTGAAGAGTATAACCCAAGGGTCACCATATAGTAAATACAAAATATTAAACCTCTGGCTTTTGCAATTTCAGAAGAATACTTTTTTAAGTTGTAAAACATACACCTGGGACGAGTCTATTTGAAACATACGCTTGGGGCAGGGCCAAATTTCAAATCGCACTCAATGATCACACTGAAATGATCTGGGGCGAGCCAAATGTTGACACAAGGGTCACCATATAGTAAACACAAAAAAATTAAACCGCTGGCTCTTGCAGTTTCAGAGAATAATACTTTTTAAGTTGTTCCCTATATAAGTCTGTGTAAAACATACACCTGGGACAAGTCTATGTAAAACATACACTTGGGGCAGGGCCAAATTTCAAATCAGACTCCAAATCATGACCGTCAATGATTACACTCAATGATCGGACCCATGTTTGACTACTCATTTCAATCAATAAAAGTAGGTCAACTCACCAAAGCCCATGTCATCATCAGACTCTTCCGATTCCTCTTTTTTTTCTTCTTTTGTTTCTGAAAAATAAGAGATCTATGTATTCAAGCAATCAGTTGGGAGGACATATTTTTAAGACTCCGAAATTTTTTCGAGGGCATATAGTAATCGCACCGTCCGTCTGCCTGTCTGGATTCTGTCATTCTGCAGTTTGTGTCCGGACTGTACATTCAAAACCCCTGCATGGATTTTTGATTAACTTGGCACAAGTGATCACCATAACAAGACAATGCGTCGCACGCAAAACCCAGGTTCGTACCTCAAAGGTCAAGGTCACACTGAAGTTCATAGGTCAAAAACAGGTACGCAATTTCTTTTCCAGACCGTAACGTCACAACCCCTGCAGAGATTTTTAAATAACTTGGCACAAGTGATCACCATAAGACGATGTGTCGCGCGCAAAACCCAGGTCAAGGTCACACTTGCAGTTCATAGGTCAAAAACCCGTACACAATTTCATGTCCCGACCGTAACGTCACAACCCCTGCAGGGATTTTTAAATAACTTGGCACATAACTTGTTAAAGTGATCACCATAACAAGACGATGTGTCGCGCGCAAATCCCAGGTCAGGTCGTCAAGGTCACATTTGTCAAATTGTGTCCAGTCAACATGGACGGATTTTCAAAGAACTTGGCACAACAAGACGGTGTCGCACTCAAAATCCAGGTCTGTGGCCCCAAGGTCAAACTAAGAGGTCAAAGTGTGTCCGGTCAACTTTTGCATGCCTGGACAGATTTTCAAATAACTTGGCACAAGTGTTCACCACAACCAAACGACATGTTGGGCACAAAATCCAGGTCCATGGCACCAAGGTCAAAGGACACTCCGGGGGCATTTATCTCTCACAGTAGTTTCTGCCACGCGGGTAACGACTTTTCGCAGCATCCCCGTGGCCATTTTTCAATCGAAGTCACAAATCGCCGCGATCGTACCGCAGATCGTCACCCGAAACCATAAAAATCGCCGCGATTGCAAAATCCAGTCTCGAAAGAAAGCAATCACCACGATTCTCTGTGATAGGTTCGCGGGGGAAATTAGAGCAGGGATCAATAAAAAATGTAATAAAACTGATAAATACAATGAATAAATTTCGAAAGCAATACGTATTTCAAACTTTTAATGCATTTAATAACATATTTTTCGTTTTTGTTGTCCAAAAGTCGCATTTCATAAATTGGCTACCCACAATCCTTTGCGATGTGTGTACCTATTAACAAGGCGGCACTAATAGTGGGTTTATGACCCGGAATTCTTAACACTTTTTTTCGGATTATTTCTGACTAAAGAACCCATCGATGTATTAATAATCAACAGCAGAACAGTAAAATGTGTTACAAATAACTATTGATTAAAAATATAATTCTAATTATCAGTATAAGAATTACCAACTGAATTTTGTGTTCAGTCACCACGAAGTCGGTAATAAGAACCGCCATATAACTATCGTGAATACATTATCCGGGCATTTGAATTTTCCGAAAACAAAATAAAATTGTCTTCTGCTTCGATTTTTTAATAGTTAATAGTTATTGAATAATAATGCTAGGCTAGCGCTAGGATTTTAAACCCTTTAGCCAAATCTGGCTAAAGCCCTAAAAATTCCTTTAGCCAGATTAGAATGTCTTTAGCCAGACTTTTGCCTAGATATTTTTTAACGAATTGTAGGTGCTAAAAATTCGCGTTTGCGTACACATCAATAATAAGTTAAAAAGGTATGCTTTATTAACCTATATGTATAGGGTATCAATATGTCCACATCATATGCATTCTGCTTTAGTGCTTACAATTACTTATAATTACAATTGGAGCTGTACAATATTCAAAAAGTTTTAAAAATTGTATTTAATTTAATGCTATTTTAATTTTTAAAAAATGTCGACTGAAATTTTAAAAACGACAATGAATGCATGCATATAAGAAAATATAAAAATACAGACTCTTGTCACCATTGATTAGACCATTTAGTATTTTCATTAAATGTATTTAAATATAGGCCTACTAACATTCATAGAAGTAAAATAAATATATTAAAAAATGTAAGGCTAAGCTGAGGCATATAAAACAAGTTCAACTAACAGTAGTTCCAAAGGAGCTAGAAAGATCGCGCTGCATTGTGCGACAAAATTCAGAAATGCTACATACACCACGAATATCGTGCACAGAGTAAGTAATAAAAGCCACTTCATTCTAAAATTGTACCTCAATATTTTGAGTAAGCGCACCTTTTGCATTTTTTCATGTAGATTGTTCAACCATAAATTATCCCAATTCAGAGACAGTCGATCAAACATCGGTTCACACTTGCCATAGTTCCAGTTTACGCTACCGGGTGTACAACTAATTAGTCTTATCAGTGATCGTAAAGTTCGAAAAACACCGACGGCATCTCGAGCTTATTAATTCGTAAGCAAACTTTGTGTTTTGAAAAGCCATTTTGGCCGCTAGAGGGCGCCACGTTATTTTTAATGTTTTACCCGGCTCGATAACACAGTTAAATATGTGGATTATATTGAGCGCGGGGTCACAAACAAGTTGATTGACAGCAAGAGGCGGAACAGTGGGCGGAGTCTATCGCACAGTGACAATAGAAACAATAAATGACAGCGGTCTTCAATAAACACTGCGATAATAAGTTTATCAGTCCAAATCGATGGTTGCTAATTAGCTAACAACACCCAGCGGGGTAGTGGCTTTATAAACAGTTTTATATACTTTGTGTATTAAAATTCGGGATTTTCCGAGATTTTAGACAAAATTGGTCGGAAATTTGGATTCGCCAGAACGCCGATGTCTGGCGAATTTGATATGTATTTTTTTACGATTTTCATTCGCCAGATCGGGTTTCTTTTCGCCTATGGCGATTTGGCGAATGCTAAACGCGAGCCTAGTAATGCATTAAATTGACTGCAAAAGTGTACATTGATACTGAAGGTAAATCGCGGCGATGGCATGCGATTTCACACCGGGTAAAGCGGTGTACGATTCAAAACGGATCACGGCGAATTGTATCGCAGTGGTCAAAAGTTAGTCCCCGCCGATCGCGGGGACAAAATCAGTGTGTCCGCGGTGAGATAAAATCTCCGCGTTGAGTGTGATAAGTCGTAATCCGCGTGGCAGCAACTGTAAGTAATATTTCTTGTTTAAATCTCCTTCTGTATTGATTTTGATTTCATGCTTTGAATTTATCGGCTCTTGCTTCCTGCACACCATAGTTTAAGAAGTAGGTGACTTGCATTTTAAGAAGTAGGCGACTTACAATATTTTAAAAACATAAAGGGCCGCAACTCCTGTTTTCTATATATCATTACTTGCTAGTGATCTTGCACACCGAAGTTTGGTGTGGTAAGCCCTTATAGTGTGATAAAATTAACACGACAACACTGGACTAATATTGCAACAGGAAATGTTTTTAGAGCATCTGAAAGTCAAAACATTTAGCCTGAACACACTGAAAATTAAACATAACTAGAACTATCACTGAAGGTGGTTTACCCCTATGACAATATGCACATCTCAACTTTAAACTGACGCTTTACAAAGTTCAGCGAAAATCCATCAAGGGGTTATGGAGATTATATAAAAATCCATCATGAGTATCCATGTGAGAGAGGGAAATTGTAACCAGGGATGAGCTGAGTTCCTGGTTGCAATTGACATGTCGCCAGTACTTAGATATCTCCGCCCTATTGTTGATGTCGGGAGTATATTGACAATAGTTTATATAACATACTAGTTGCACGTGCTTTATACACATGCTGTTGTTTGTCGGAGGTATCGTTCTGGTTGGATTGGTTGAAATGGATAAATGACAACTGGCGACATGTTAATTCTGATCCCAAGGGTGAGATTTCTCGCATGGATAAACTCATGATGAATTATTTTTCTCCTATTATGCGCTTGATTTTAAGCTAGAATATGTAAGAGTCACATGTCATGTAAGATAGGGTTTTCTTGAATACCGGACAATGATATCCGTTAATTGTACCGGGGCTAGATTTTTCCATCTCGCTCTAGTGTCGATAAAATTTGTGTGCACCAACATCCGGTATGCAGGAAAACATGCAAACGTTAGTAGCTGGCGGCGTTGAACGCAAAACATGTCTGATATGCAAGAAAAAGAATCTTATCATGGGTATTAGGTTTGGTATGTTTTTTAATCGGAACCTCGGCAGTCTCAGTTCCGATAAAACACTTATACCTCGGGTTGGATTTCTCTACACCAGATACCCATGAAAGACTCTTATAATCTCAAATGAGGAAAACATCTATCTCGCACGACTAGAAATGGGAGAAATAGCAAGGACGATCCAGAACTCCATTCAAAATTATCGAACCAAAACCTGATCATGACATGCGATTCTCCACTTCATATTAATTTTTCTCACAAAGTGTTGAAAATCCACCAAGGGGATATGGAGAAATAGCTTGGACTGTTGTTTTTTTGGGAAATAGTCAAAGGGCCATTACTCCGTGAAAGATCACCGAGCCGGATCGAGACGATATCATATGCGCATCTTCACTTAACACCGGCGCTTCTCCAAAGTTTGGTGAAAATCCATGAAGGGGTTAGCGCGGACAAGATTTTAGTGTGAAAATATTCAAAGGTCATGAATCCGTGAAAATTCTTTGAACTGGAACGAGCCAACATTATGCGCATCTCCATTTCATACGCATCTTCATACAGACGCATCCCACAAAGTTCGGTGAAAATCCACAAGATGCTTATGGAGAAATAGCGTGGACAACATTTTTGTGTAAAAATATGGAGAAATAGAGTGGATTGAATAAAACACATAAATTTCTGTTTGAAAATAGTGAAAGGGCTAGAAAAATCATCAACAGAAAAGATTTGAACGTATCTCCACTTCTTACTGATGCTTCTCAGTCATGTGAAAATCTAGGGGTTAGGCCAAATAAAACAAGGAATTGGTAGAACCGATAGATACTCACTGAATGTACACGTGAAATACAATCAGATGAAAAATGTAGGAGTTGAACCGACGACAAGCTTTATAGTTATTAAAATATTCCAAAGTCCCCAACTCCTATTTTGTTTCTAACCAGAACGTCTTGACAATATGCGCTACTATCATATTGATTGTAGCCTACCAAGTTGAAAATCAAAAGAAGACAGGTACTGAACTCGTCTACAGTATCTGAATGCATCAGGTCTTGGGACAAAGCGCTCCATTTTCGTATGGTCCATGGCAAGAAGCTGTATTTGTATTGTTCATAATGTGTGGTCAACTGGATGTGTGTGTCCGAGTGGTTAGTCTCTGACTTGAAACGTTCAACAAGGACCAACATACGTCATGCCGATCATTTAAGAAGTCCCATATCAATATCACTTTTTGCTAGGATCAACTAGACATCATGGACAACATTCCTGTAAAGTTTCATGAAAATCCATCCAGAATGTTTCAGGAGTAGTCGCCGCAAAAAAAGTTTACAGACAGACGGACACCGCACCACGCCATAAGCTCTGCTGATCTTTGAAGCTTTGTTTTCAGCTCTACTCTGATCTTTGGTCAGTGGAGCTAAAAAATAAAGCTTCCAGCGGTGGCGTTGACGGCGCTGACTGTGACCTTAACATTGCCTTTAAAGACGAAATACCTTAGGAATTTTGTGAAGGTATTGCTTTGTTACTTAATGTAAACATTCATTGGCAGTGCTCACGAAAAATATTCTTGTCAGGCAGGCCCTGAATTAATATTGAGTCCCTCAATTATATAGCAAAATATGGCAAAAAGGGACAAGCCCCAACCAGAATTTGATAGGCCCCGGGCTTGGGGCTATCCTATCTCGTGAGCACTGATTGGGGCTGCAGTTACCCTTCATACCAAGCCCCAATCCACAT
This sequence comes from Cyrtodaria siliqua, assembly GCA_037043455.1. Taxonomy (NCBI): domain Eukaryota; kingdom Metazoa; phylum Mollusca; class Bivalvia; order Adapedonta; family Hiatellidae; genus Cyrtodaria; species Cyrtodaria siliqua. Next base: position 60,022 of record JAWPHD010009157.1, read on the forward strand.
CTTACATTGATCTTGACTTTACATTCAAAGTCTGTGCAGTAAAATAAAACAAATCAGTTTTCTCTTCTTTTTTTTTTTAAATGCTATCTGGGCAGGGGTATTTCAGGTATTTATGTTCACCACCACGATAATTGTTCAATCTAATGGTTCGAAATTCAATAATTTCTGATTTCTGATGTTTTGTGTAAATGTATATAAATTAATTTTATTTATCAGGAAATACAGTAAAATATTAAGAGCATAAAATAACAGAAAGAATCTGTAATTGAAAGTGTCAGTGATTTTATATGGCAAAATAATATTAAGCAAATATGAACCTTGTTTTAATATTCTTTATTTAAATGGTTAGTTTTTTCAAAGATGGGACTTTTTTGTGTGCAAATTTCTTCTATTGGAGGTCTTTTTGGGGTAAAATCGCTTCTATTGGGGGTAAGTTATAATTTTAAAGTGTCTTCCACCCACTCACCCATGTAATTTTTTTTTCTGAGCAGAAACCATATTTCTATTTTTAGTAACAGCGGACTTGACCCCAGTGCAATCCCAATCTTCCTTTCCATATAAGCTGCATACCCAGCAATTTTTGTTGCATCACCTCATTTCTAACAAGTTATTGGGCGGAATTTCTTTAGTAACCGACTGACCCCAAATGCAATTCCATATCAGCTACTAGAGGTGAACTTAAATATTCAATGAAATGAAAATGTCCCATATGCGAATCGTCTTTGGTTTTCGCTGCACTGTTATTCGAATACTTCCAAATACAAATAATAAAGTGTAACCAACAGTCCAATACTAACCATATTTCAAAATACAGCGAACCTTTCATGGATTTTAAGAATAGTTTGTTGTTTCTGTCACAGTATACATCGACTTGTTTATTTCGTCAATCTTCAACTATAATGGCAAACATTTACGGTCCGATATTTTTAACTGCTTTCAATAACATTTTGCAATTAGCAACCTGGGTTGATTAAATTTGAAATCATGTCCGTAAAACACTGTTTTCTCTGTATTAAGGGTGCTGCATCAAACCAGAGAATGTGTTGATAAATCTTAATAGGCTCATCTTTTTAAGAAAGATATTATTATTTGAACTGCTTTTATGTTTATTACTGTTTACAATTTACTGAGTCACCCGTGAGTTAACCACCTTAAGATTAAGTACTGTTATGTTTTTTGTTCTTGTTGCTTTTCTGAATATTCATATTCGTCACTCTGTATTCGTGATCTGTATCGTATTCGCCACAGTCCTAAAAGCTACCTAACACTACACTACGGTCGCATGCCCTGTGCTAATTTCAGCTCTAAAAGTTTTAACAAAAGGGGCAGAACTCTGCCAAAATGAGTCTCGAGTTGTACAGTTTAACATTTCTTTGGTTAAGATGAAGGCGAGTGTAAAGTTCATGAACATAGGTCAAATACGTTGCAAGTTATGGTCAAGGTTAGGTTGCAGGTTAAAGTGTGACGGACGTCGACGAGAGACAAGGGACAAAGTGATCGGTATGTGTCTGACAATGAAGTCGACACAAAAGCAAAGAGTTACAGAACTGGCTCTATGATGTTGAATACATGATTAAGATTCTATCCATTATGTAGTTTCCGAAATATTTACTTATAAAACTGTAACCACCGGATGCAGATGATGATCAAGTGATGACAATAGCTATATTTTCTTCTAAAATGTTGAGCTAAAATAATATGGAGTCTTTACCTTTAACTGCCTCAGTTGCAACAGCAGGTGCAGCTCCACCAGCGGCTGGGGCAGATCCAGCTGAACTTCCTACATTGGTGATCAGTTCCTTAACATTCACTCCATCCAAGGCACGAGCAAATAAGCCTACAAAACAGGATGAAGTGTAACTTTTACACTGATCAGGGCATGAATAATTCCACTCGTCTACTCTCCATGACGAGTGCTATTTGAAAATTCAGATAAATTCTTGAACAATTTATCAATTTGACCATTCAAATATAATGTAGGATGAGTAACTCAGAAACAAATGTTCTGCCCTGACTGATATATTTATTACTTCTGATGAACAGTTTTCTAGAGGTGTAATGATACTCTTGAATATTCGATCAATCGAAAAATGTCCTATATTCATATCGCCGCACTTTGATTCGAATATTTTTTAATACAAATAATTAAGTGTAAAAAATTGTCCAATACGAACCATATTTCAAAATACAGCCAATCTTTTATGGATAAACTTAAAGAATAGTTGTTTGTTTCGGTCACAGCAGTGTTCTGAAAATATGTTGAGCCTTGGCAAGTGGATTTTCTAGTCACTTTGCCCATAAGCACTTGCCCCACATTTAAGAACAGGATATAACAAGAGGTCAATGACCTTGAAATTTTTTATACTAATTTTGCACCTTAAAAATGCCCCCCTTTTTGTTTATTTACCCTGCCCTTTTTCAAGGCTGGGGAAAACACTATATAAAAAAAATAAAAAAAAGGAAAAAAGATTTCGACTGAAACTTTATTTAAAGGGAAGAAGTGGGGAACTATATTATTTTAGGTGAGGGTAATGAAATACTACAAGAGAATGTATACATGGTAATGGGTTTGCAATGTATACAATATTGCCTTTGAAAAATTCCCAAATTCAGGCAAAGCGTTGCGAATTTTCCCAATTGAATGGGTACCAGTACCATTCCAAAAAGGCTGGGGAAAAAAGGCCCAAATATAGTCAGTCAGGTTACTGTAACCACACATTTTATTTCGCCTAATGAACAAACTGGCACCCGGATAACCAGGGCCCTCACGCTACTTTGGGGGAAGGGGCCCGCAGCCCTCAGAAGGGGGAATTTTTGTAACTGGGGGGAATTTTTACAAGAAATAAAAAACTCTGTTTGATTAACACGTTTCACTTTATTAACATACATTCGTCAACCATCTGGTTCTTTTTCTGATAAAAAAACTCACTTAATAACCATCAATGGCATGTTTTCATCGGAGATCCACATTAAAAGTCAACCCTTCTCTTCTTTTTATCCCGAAAAAAACCTATTGCCCTGTCCAGTTGGGCATCTGGTTGAGTCAGTGCCCGATAATAGTTAAAACGTCCTGTGCACGATAAACAGTCTAAAACCAGTCTAATAATAATCAAAACGTCTTTTTCAAACCGGTAAACACGACATCGTGAGCATATCGTCTTAAAAATCGGATTTTTTTTTTGATTTTTTTTTACGAATTTCTGAGGGGGGAAAATATCAATTTTTGGGGGAAAAAAAGATACTTTTCAGGTGGGGGACTGCCGCCGAATAACGGCGGCAGAAATGACCAAATGAGGGCCCTGACAACATTGCAATCGCCAAGTAAAGTTGAACAGGCTCACTGAGGAAGAATTAAAGTGACTTCTCATTAATTGTCAAGCATAGCTTGATCCATGATGAGCTTATTACCTGGCCAGTAGGGTTCAACAGAGACTCCAGCTGCTTTGAGTACCGTCTGTATTTTCTCAGCCTGAAAATTAAAAAGTGTACAAATTTACTGTTTGCTTCAAGCAAACAAGAGAGCCAATTGGCCCTGAATTTGCTCACACGATGACTTTTGTCCACTGTAGACACTTGCAACAGTAACATAAGTGCAGGGTTCTCATTAGACCCTGGACTCAAAAATGAAATGTCAAAAGTCAAATATAAATCCAACAAACCGAAGCTTTTTAAAAAAAACGTCCTTTAATAACTTTTAGTGAATTCTGTAAATATTTTATGGCCAAGAAAGGTGTGCAAGGATATGCATTTGAACTTAAGAAACTAATATTCCATTTTACAATGTGTCATTATGTCAAATATTCGAGGTGATGAACGGATGTTTGATAAATTGGGGTGCTCATCTGTTAATAGTATTGGTGTTTCGGAGATTGCGATGACAAACGAAAATAAACTTCTTTAGAGCCATTTGTGTATTGAACATAAAACACATTACATAAATTTATAAAGTCCGTTGCAAAACTAGTCGGCAAACAGAAAATATCACAATGCGTTATGTCTGGTAAGTTTTGACTGAATGATGACCTATTGTTTGGGGCGCTTGTTTCAGCCAAAGGTTTTTCTGCAGTAACTCGAGCAATTTAAATAATACGTACATCAGTCATAAATCACTAGAACTGGCATTTTTAGTGGTAAATAAAACTACTTTACTTTTGAAAATCAGTTGAGAAATAAATATTTTACAGCCAAAATGATTTTTTTGATGGGGCTTTTCCTATGTAAATTCCTTGTTGGTGGGACAGCAGAAAATTACAAAATGTCAAATAACTTCAGTAAAACTTGATATTTTGTTATAAAACTTTCAGGGTGTCTTAATGTAGTAATATCCAACAATTTAAAACTATTTTTGAATAAAAAATCTAAACAATATATTTTTCGAATTTTTCATGCAGCAGAATTTTGCATTGAAAATGAGCCATCAAAATCAACTTTCGCACATGAAATTTTTATTTCTTAACCGATTTTGAAAAATAAGGTATTTTTATTTACCACTAAAAATGTCTGTTCCACTGATATATAACTTATATAGGTAGTAGATTAATTTTATCTTAAAAGTCCAAAAAACCTTTGGCTGAAACAAGCGCCCAAAACAATAGGTTAAAATAAGCTTTGTGTACATTTCGCCGATTTACAAATATTTAAATTATCGCCATTAAAATTATATTTCTTTGTTCATTAAAACGTGCCTAAAACAAAATTAACAAATGCCGATTAAACCTTAATGTAATCAATCAGCAGCTGTTGGCAATCAATTAAACAGTTAATCCAATCAAGTCAAAGATAATAATTAAATTATCAACACAATAGCAGTGATTAGATTACACAGTTACACCATTTACAGACAGGTTAATTCCGCCTCTGTGCCACAAGCTGCGAATATGATTGATCGAGAGGCGATCAAGGTCGTCAGGCAAGGTGTCAATCGCTGTTATGCAGTGCGTGTTCATTGTTGTGATGTCAGTGCCCCAGATAAGCAGCGTATCTACGTATTTCACTTAATTAAAATTGCCAAATACCCAATTAATTTCCCCGACATGCGTACCCGATAGGCAAGCAATTTCTTTTTCACTCGAACATACTCCATGTACATGCATATGCCATGTATTGTACACAGGGATCACCCTGGGCCGCGATTCCGCGATATTCTTGCATTAAAATCTCAAAAATCGCATGAAAAAGGACAAATGGAACAAATTGTTGCACCAAATTTGGGGAAATCGATTTTCACCATTTCGGTTCATAATGAAAATATATTTATTTATATTTCATTTAAAATCTCGAAGTAAATTTGTTCAGATCCATTTATTTGCGATTAAAACATACAAAATGAGAAAATATCAAATTATTCAAAAATCACTTGAAAAAATCTCAAATCGACATCAACATTTTTATGTCGCTAAACTTCGGATTCGCTGTTGCTTCGCGGACGCAGAGGTGTCAAAGAAATTGATTAATTATGAATATCGGACCATTATCCCCAGATCTATGATTTAACGCGATTAACTATGTACTGGAGTGGTGCAAGCAATTGTAAAACTATGTTAGCGTAAAAAGTTGGCGTAAATTCGCACACACTTTAGGCCACATAAAACAAGAGGTCAATGACCTTGAAGCTCTACTGATAGATTTTGATAGCTAGATCAGCATTCCTGTAAAGTTTCATAAAAATCTGTCGAGTAGTTTCGGAAGAGTAGTCGCTACAAGTTGAAGTTTTTACTATATAACTCTAGGTAAACAAAGATGGCCGCTGGGAGTAGGGTTGGACACCGTTAACAACGAAACGGTACGATACCGATACCAATGAAACGATACCGGTATTTTAACGATACTTATCGATACCATGGGAGACCAAAATCTAATATATGAATTGGACTGACAAGTAAGACTTAAGCTTAATTACTTAGTTTTTATGTAACTTTTAAAATAAATTAAATATAACATGGTCATGATGTAACTTTTGACTAGACATGTATGTATTCAGGGTCCGACAAATGAACTTGGTAGCCCGGCATGCGCGCGGCAGACTCGAGACGACTCATTAAGATTTTTCACTGTTATTGAACATGTTTGTATGTAAATGGATTACCAATAAAATTATTTCTATAATATAAGACTTTTGACTTTGCTGTTTTACCAATATAAAAATAAAACAAATTATCAAATTCCTTTTAAGTAATTAAGAGGCATTTTATAAAGATCTAAATCTAGGCTTTAAGGGTTTAACTAAATTTTAGAAATATATTTTAAATCATGTGGGTGCTAAAGCAAAATTATTACAAAATGCCTCTTAATCATTGAAATGAAATGGATAATGTTTTATTTTTGACAAAAAAAAACATAACAATATTGAGAAAGTAAGAGTTAAAAATTATTATTTTTACCCCACCCACTCCACCAAATATTGGGCGCGATTTTTTCAAAAACGGCCGTGCAACGACGGCTGCACGGAACTTCCCCTCTGAAAAATAACCGATAGTATGAATCAAATTGAGTACGATGTACAATAGAACGAACCTAATTGATGACGAAGTACGAAATTTCGTAGGAGTTGTCGTTCTTGAATTCATTCTATTTTTTTTGAAGCAACAAGCCTTGACAAGTCTGCTTATCAACGACTATTCGAGAAAAAATTGTGTTTTGTTAACTTGAAAAGCACCCCATCTTGATTAAAAATGTGAGACCCCATCTTGATTTATTTCAGATACCCCCCATTCCCCATAACTCAATTGTTTACCCATCCACCTGTAGATGCGATATTCCGGAGTTGACGTTTTTTTGGGCCAAGGCACCCTACCGTGTATTTTCTATAAATCGCCGTCCGCTACCCACTGGTATGTTTTAATGGAACAGCATTTACATACAAATTCTTGCAGAAAGAAACAATCATGCTTGTTTCTCGATCATAAACATTCATTTTCGGCAATTGTTCTACTCAACTCAACACATGTCCCTCATCAATAAAGCACCGTGTCCTAATTACTCAACACTAACAAGTGTATACACATGTCACGGGTCAGGTCATAGGTGGTAATCAGCAGTCTGCTATCGCGAATATGATTGGCTGATAGCTTATTTAGTGGGAGCGACAATAAACCTGTCAATCAGATTCAGGCACGCGCAGGACTGCAATTGTTTCAAGTGGCATAATGCTTTGGGATTTAAGGGATGTTGCGGAGATCAAAGGATGACGGAAATTCGCCGCCGGGCATTAAAGCATGTCGCATGCGACATCCAATATAGGTCTTGGGGAAACCCTGTACATAACTAATCTGTCAATCGATCTGATCCGATCACCCGTGGTGTCTAAACACCTTGTTAATTGGTGTTATTATTGACGCGTGGCGGTGTAATCTTATCTGACTAATTAGCTCTGCAAGACTCGCAAGTATCAATAACGGTACTGGTATTTTTTTAAACGGTTACATACCGGTACAAATTTAAATGGTTCTCGGTACTGTCTCCGTACTGGATACCGGTGTCCAACCCTAGCTGGGAGCCATGTTGTTAATGTCGAATCAAAATAATTTTCGACAAGGATCAACATCTTGACATGCTGATCATTTCAGAAAATGTCCCATATCAATATCACTTACAGTTTTCAACAAGTAGTCGCTACAAACTTGTTTTTAACAAGAGGTCAATGACCTTGAAGCTCTACTGATTGATTTTAGGAAGTAGTCGCTACAGACTTGTTTTTTGAAAAATTATTTTTAGCCGTGGCGGCCATCTTGAATTTCCGGCCGACCTGAAATTTTGCTAGGATCAATTAGACATCAAGAGCAACATTCCTGTGAAGTTTCATGAAAATCCGTCAAGTAGTTTCACAGGAATAGTCGCTACAAGTTTTCATTATATAACTCTATGTAAACAAAGATGGCCGCTGACAGCCATGTTTAACGTCGAATCAAAATTATGTTTGACTCTGATAACCATCATGTCATGCTGATCATTTTACAAAAAGTCCCATATCAATATCACTTATAGTTTTCAAGACGTAGTCGCTACAAACTTCTTTTTTAAAAAATCTAATTTTAGCTGTGGTGGCAATCTTGAATTTCTGGCCGATCTGAAATTTTGCTAGGATCAATTAAACATTAAGAGCAACATTCCTGTAAAGTTTCATGAAAATCTGCCAAGTAGTTTCAAAGGATTAGTCGCTACAAGTTTTTACTATATAACTCTATGTAAACAAAGATGGCTGTTGGCAGCCATGTTTAACGTTGAATCAAAACAATTTTTGACAAGGACCAACATCATGTCATGCTGATCATTTTACAAAAAGTCCAATATCAATATCACTTATAGTTTTCAAGTAGTAGTCGCTACAAACTTGTATTTTGAAAATCTATTTTTAGCCATGGCAGCCATCTTGAATTTCCGGGCGACCTGAAATTTTGCTAGGATCAATTAGACATCAAGAGCAACAGTCCTGTGAAGTTTCATGAAAATCCGTCAAGTAGTTTCTGAGGAGTAGTTGCTAGTTGGCAGCCATGTTTAACGTCGAATCAAAACGATTTTCGACAAGGACCAACATCACGTCATGCTGATCATTTAAGAAAAAGTCCCATATCAATATCACTTATAGTTTTCATGAAGAAGTCGCTACAAACTTGTTTTTTAAAAACCTATTTTTAGATCTGGCGGCCATCTTGGATTTCACATCAACATGAATTTTTGCTAGGATCAACTAGACTTCATGGGCAACATTTCTGTAAAGTTTCATGAAAATCCATTCAGTAGTTTCAGAGGAGAAGTCGCTACAAATAAAAGTTTACGGACAGACAGACGCCGCACCACGGCATAAGCTCTGCTGATCTCTGATCAGTAGAGCTAAAAATCTATGTTTAGCCGTTGTGGCCATCTTGAATTTTCGACCGAACTGAAATTTTGCTAGGATCAACTAGACATCAAGAGCAACATTCCTGTGAAGTTTCATGAAAATCTGCCAAGTAGTTACAGAGGAGTAGTGTAGTCGCTACAAATTTTTACTATACAAACTCTATGTAAACAAAGATGGCCACAGGCGCCCATGTTTAATGTTGAATCAAAACAATTTTCGACAAGGATCAACATCATGTCATGCTGATCATTTTAGAAAAAGTCCCATATCAACATCACTAACAGTTTTCAAGAAGTAGTCGCTACAAACTTTTTTTTTAAAAATCTGTTTTTAGCCATGGTGGCCATTTTGAATTTCCGGCCGACCTAAAAAAAATCTGGGATCAATTGGATATCAAGAGCAAAATTTCTGTGAAGTTTCAGAGGAGTAGTCGTTACAAATTTTTACTATATAAATCTATGTAAACAAAGATGGCTGCTAGCAGCCATGTTTAAAGTCGCATCGAAACAAATTTCGACAAGGACCAACATCATGTCATGCTGATCATTTTAGAAAACGTCCCATATCAATATCACTTACAGGTTTCAAGAAGTAGTCGCTACAAGTTTTTACTATGTAAACAAAGATGGTCACTGGCAGCCATGTTTAACGTCGATGACTAAGATCAACATAATGTCATGCTGATCATTTTAGAAAAAAGTCCCACATCAATATCACTTATAGTTTTCAAGAAGTAGTCGCTAGAACTTATTTTTTAAAAATCTATTTTTAGCTGTGGCGGCCATCTTGAATTTCTGGGCAACCTGAAATTTTGCTTGGATCAATTAGACATCAAGAGCAACATTTCTGTAAAGTTTCATGAAAATCCGTTAAGTAGTTTCAGAGGAGTAGTCGCTACAAATTTTTACTATATAACTCTACGTAAACAAAGATGGCCACTGGCAGCCATATTTAACGTCAAATCAAAACGATTTTTGACAAGGACCAACACCATGCCATTTATGGCGTAGCGGCGCCGTGATCCCTTAACTTTTGAAACAGACATGTCATGTCGCGATCCTTAATCTGACCGCGACCCTTTAAAAGCGTATCGCGATCCCTTAAAAGTGGGTCAAAACATTCATTTCCCAGTGCTAATTAATCACATATCGGATCAAATAACGCCTTGAGACATAAACTCCTGACAAGCATACGTCCTTAGCTCCTGAGGGGCAGAGGTGTTAATTACCTCCGTGATAAGGGTCTAATTCAAGAATTCAACCATGCGTACATGACCTGTAAACGTATTACGTCATCAAATGTGAAAACAATTTACTTATGTTATATTTTATTGTAGCGTTGAATTAACGTTCCTCCATCCATGTTATCGCGTTTTAAATAGATAATGATGACAAAATAATCTCACAAACGCAAATTATTCGATAATCACATAAAATTACAAGAAAAACTTGATGCAAAGCATCAATTCGGCGCCAAAATTTTGAAGAATTAAAACATACGTTATTAAATAACAGTACACGTGTTTATCAGTTATTTTAACTATCTTATCATCAGTACTAAACCTTGGTATATTTAGTGGTCATGGACATAATATTAACAAACGTTGCTATGTTGACTTGGTTAAATGTATTTTGAATTAACTAGGTCATTCAGACAATTTTCCAAACGGCCCGGCCAGACATCACGGCTATCCACTATGACCTGCCCAGGCTGTGTAAGAGCAGCCCGGCCAGACATCACGGCCGTCCACTATGACCTGCCCAGGCTGTGTAAGAGCAGTCCGGCCAGACATCACGGCCGTCCACTATGACCTGCCCAGGCTGTGTAAGAGCAGTCCGGCCAGACATCACGGCCGTCCACTTTGACCTGCCCTAGCTGTGTAAGAGCAGCCCGGCCAGACATCACGGCCGTCCACTATGACCTGCCCAGGCTGTGTAAGATCAGTCACGCCAGACATCACTGTGTAAGAGCAGCCCGGCCAGACATCATGGCTGTCCACTATGACCAGCCCAGGCTGTGTAAGAGCAGTCCCGCCAGACATCACTGTGTAAGAGAGGCCCGGCCAGACATCACGGCTGTCCACTATGACCTGCCCAGGCTGTGTAAGAGCAGCCCGGCCAGACATCACGGCCGTCCACTATGACCTGCCCAGGCTGTGTAAGAGCAGTCCGGCCAGACATCATGGCTGTCCACTATGACCTGCCCAGGCTGTGTAAGAGCAGCCCGGCCAGACATCATGGCTGTCCACTATGACCAGCCCAGGCTTTATTTGGATGATACTCTATATAGAAAATGTTTACATTTTAATACAAGAAAAACTTGATGCAAAGAGTCTGCGCTCATAAATCTACTTTCGTTTTCAATACATTTGTCTGCATTTGACAGTCAAAATGAAGCATTACAAAATTAGCGATTTCCCGTAAACGAAATTTAAATGCCAAAACTTTCCGATATATCATCGTATTTTCTCATTTCTTAGCAACATTTAATGTAATTTGCCAATAATAATTAATCAAAACGATTTAAAAACGAGAACAATGTGAAAACATTTGAAACGCAGATATTACGATCGATAAATTTCGTTAAATTTTTCTAAAATTCGTATTACGCATTTAACCATTTTATTTTATAATCAGCCTCGTTTTCAGTAAAAATACAGGGAGACATCGTTTTAATGAAATGATTTTGTATAATTTTTGAATTATTGGTGAATCATTTCTTACAGAAATTCAAGAAATCGTTAAGCAGTTTTATCTCTTGTGTTTTATATCTTATTCTGGTGCGTTTTATAGCATGCTTTAAATGCCATTTAAACATTTTTAATTACAATCCAAACATACTCAACTATCAGTCCTTTTGATTCCCCATGCCTAAGGTCAAAGTACTGGGGAAGGTCAAAGTACTACCACAGTATGTCCGGCGCCCTCAAGGGGCGCCGAACAATAAGAATCTCGGGGTTGCAGATTATAAATTCAGGTTACTTCCGGTTTTGAATTTGCTTCCGTGTTTCAACTAAATCGATTAATTATGATTAATTATGAATAAAGACAGCAATTTCATAACATTTAAATAAACTTATAACCGTTATAACCGTTTCCTACCTTCTTTTTTTTCGAAAAACGCTAATGACTTGATGCAGCTAACATGACTTAGACGTTAACATGGTTCATACAGACTTTTCAAACCTAAATTTAGGGCCTCAATATTTATAGCATAATTATGCGTTTGACTACAATTCCTGCTTACTGCTACAGTAAAACCCCTCTAAAGTGACCCCTATAAGAAGATAGGTGGCAGCTTAATGCAGCATGATAGTATTGTAGAAAGCTCCTCTAATAGCTTTCTGCAAACTATAGTGCTGCATTAAGCAGTCACCTGTAAAAAAAAACACTAAATGTGTATACTATAAGCGGTTGCATTAGCTGGGTTTTACTGTATTTATAGCCAATAAACCTGGACCTACCTAAGATTAAACAGTTTTCAGCTCTGTGACCTTGTCACTGATCTTACTCTCCAGCTGAGTACACAGCAAACTTTTCTCTTTTGACTTTTCCCTGAGAGCATTGGATTTGGCTATATGTGAAAAATTCCTCTTCTTTTCTGCTTTCATAGCAAACTCATCAGCGGCTTTATTGAGGGAGTATTGGGAAAGTAAGAGTTTAGCCAAAAAAAAATCTTTTTTTTTTAATTATACCCCACCCACTCCACCAAATATTGGCTGCGATTTTTCAAAAACAGCCGTGCAAAAATGGCTGCACGGTTGGCTCAGTCGTTGGCTGGCTAATAACTTCCCCTCTGAAATATAACCGAGTATGAATCAAACCGAGTACGATGTACAATAGTACAAATCTAATTTCGTAGGAGTTGTCGTTCTTGAATTCATTCTATTTTTAGAAATTTCGTAGGAGTTGTCGTTCTTGAATTCATTCTATTTTTAGAAGCAACAACACCTTGACGGCCCAAATAATGTGCGAAATGAAATTTAGGGCCACCAAAACTAATTTTTAGGGCCGTATAGAGTAAATTTAAGGACTTTTCAGGGCCTGACATGCAATTTAGGGCCTTTTCAAGCAACTCATCAAAATTTAGGGCCTTTTCAAGTCTGTGCGAACCATGGTTAAGTTATTGTAAGACAATGTCAGCGTAAAAAGTTGATGTAAATCCGGATAGTCCTTATTTCGGATGCTTAAAAAACACACGACACTGCATTTTCAAGTTTTTTTTTTTTAATGTTATTCACTTAAAAATAATATAATTACTCCTGCTTAACTTCACCACATCTATAATGAAGTGTTTACAAGATAAAAAAAAATCTAGAACAGCAAAGGAAACAATGTATAAAGTTGAGTGTTATCTTTTTCAAAAAAAACAGTAAAAAAACAGTAAAAAAATCTACATGTACTATCTATGGCAGACTGGTAGACATATTTAAAACATGTTTTAAATGTGTCAGGTGTATGCCAAAACCCGTATTGTACTTCAAAACATGAAACAAAATCAACATGCAGGAGCCCGCACCACCCCACAGCCTCGCGCATTAAATGCCACTATCCCTTAAAAAAATCCTGGGGAAGGCCCTGGTTTTCAAGAAGTAGTCACTACAAAATTGTATTTTTCAAAATCTATTTTTAGCGTTGGTGGCCATCTTGGATTTCACATCACAATGAATTTTTGCTAGGATCAACTAGTCTTTATGGGCAACATTTCTGTAGGGCCTAAAAAAATAAATAGTGTTGTTCGGGACACCCGACCCTGACGTTTTTTTGGTCCATTTCGAAAAAAAATAAATAATAACAAATAAAAAAAGTCACAGTAATTATAGTACATAATTCAGTGCATCTTCCCCGACGTTTTTGTGGACCGTCCATTTCGAAAAAAACAACAATCCGACCTACCCTACCTACCAATTTTGAACATGTTACCCGAACCACACAATTTTTTTTTTAGGCCTAAAGTTTCATGAATATCCATCCAGTAGTTTCAGATGAGTAGTCTCTACAAATAAAACTTTACGGACAGACGGACGCCGCACCACGGCATAAGCTCTGATGATCTCTGATTAGTCGAGCTAAAAATAGCTGAACCACACATATTATTTTGTTTGCCCAGGGATGGAAACTAACGGTTGCCCGTTAGCCCGGGACGACTAAATCTCAAGCTGGGCGAGTAGATTTCATAAGTCGGTAGTGCGCCCGGGCGACTAGCTTTTTCGACAAGCTAAAGTCGATTTTCTCGGCATTATTCGTCAATGCGTTAATGCATGAAATTGCATCATACAACCAGTTATCGAGCAGCAGCCAATGAAATCGCTCTTTACGTATTTTTCTTTACAATATGGCTGCGCCCATGTCGTGACAATAACAATGCGCGATACTTAGAGAACGTTGATCGCCCAAGTCAAGGCCCTAAATCCAGGTGAAAAAAGAAAGTACAATCAAGAGTACGATAAATCTAAACGTAAAGGTGAATTTCAGTCGGGATGGACAGAGAACAGGCAGGCCTTGGTTACAAAATACGGCGAGCGGTGAGCAATGTCAATATTGCATTGCGCAAGGTTCCTCAAAATTAGTTTGTTTCTGGGTGTGCCTCCATGAAAATTGACAGCATAAAGAAACACGAAGACTCGGATAGCCATAAGCGGGCGGCGAGTATTGAACTGGCAAAATCCAGAAGATGGTTCCCGTTTGGGCAACCAAGCTTTAAAAGTTAGTTTCCATCCCGGTTTTGCCTTACTTCGGATGCTTTAACAATTTCTACTTTCACTATTGGGAATGAGCCAGAATGCAGGAAATCACATCTAAATTTCAAAAATGTTCTGGGGGTCATGCCCTAGCGGTTTCCAGCACTACGCGTGGTCGACGAACAACCACTGGTCGTTCGGCTTCGCATCCGAAATGTTTCATGAAAATGGTGAACGTCTCATTAAAATCACAGGGACGCTGAATGCTCTTTTCAGACCCGATCCTCATTCCCACCTCTATACCAATATATAGAAAGGGAATTAATAAGATTTTTTTGAAGTCTTACCTCACTTACTTTCAAGTCCTGCTCTCGAAGTTTGCCGAGTTGTATCTCATGAAATACGTTTGCTACCAGTTACAGAATTGATACCATAACATTCTGCTCTCTTCTATTATTTGAGATGGCAAACAGCATGTTGTTGCAGTAAAATGGTGTAAAACAAAACGTGATCTTCTACGATGAACATGCGAATAGTGATTGGACATTACGCCGAGATACGCGCATTAAGGTGTATTTTGACCAGACATACGTGACAAAGTGCGAAAACAATCCCGTTGACGTGCGTAGTAGTGCTGGAAATGGAGTGTTTTAGCTAGGAGCCAAACATAATCAACAAGTGTTGGACTGTGTTTTTTCGACTTCAGATACATGTCGTGCAACTAATACTGGACACAGCCAGTTGGTATCGATGTGTATTATTTTGTATTCGGTTACTGTTAGCGTATTTCATGAGGGCTGGCGTGGCGCAGTCGGTAGCGCGGTGGATTTGTAACCGGAACCCACGGGTTCAATCCTCCGTGGTACCACAGAGTTTCGTCAGTGTGATCTTAGGCAAGACACTTTCCCTTCAGTCTCGTCCATCGGATGGGGACGTAAACCGGGCAGTCCCGTGTATCGGTCTATCCTCCGATTACGTTAAAGAACCATAGGAATCTATTCGATAATAAGAGTAGGGCACGGTTCCCGGATTCCTATGTATCCTTCCCATCTCTCTGGGGCTGCTCCTATATTCACCATATACAATACCTATAGGCCTACTTTGTTGATGAGCCGTTAAACAACATTCCATTCAATTCATGAGATACAACTCGACAAAACTTCGAGAGCAGGACTTGAAAGTAAGCGAGGTAAGACTTCAAAAAAATCTCATTACCTCCATTTCTATATAGTGGTATAGAAGTGGGAACGAAGATCGGGTCTAAAAAGTTTTGGAGCATTCAACGTCCCCGTGATTAAAATCAAGCAAATGGGACATTTTGTCTCATTGAAATTCAATCATAGGGTGATCCCTGGTACATTGTTGGAAAGGGGAATTATTACCTATCGATGGTCATAACATTTTAAGAGGAAGGTTGAGAATTTGATACGTTTTGGAGGATTTACTTCGGACACGTTACGTTGACGTATATATATGAAGGGGACATCGGCATTTAAGTACCACCAACAAATCTGGTTGTGCTAGGATAAGAAATGTAAGAAACATATACTTCGTAAACACAGCTTACATGCAAACCTTGATGTGGGACGCCGACGCCGGGGTAATTACATAAGCTCTCTTATTCTTCGAATAGTCGAGCTAAAAATTATGAATCGAGGTGCGAGACCAAAGCGAATTTATCATACATACAGTTACGGCTACTTGGTCATCAGCAAGGATGAGCGCAGCGTAGACACAGGCGAGTTCGTCTTCAGATGCCATTCTTTCTTTCTGTCAAGTTATGCTGTTAGATGTCAATAAATGAGAGTGTATGTTGCCGATTTGGCCTTAGCTTCACAGAAGAACGATACACTTCCAAATACCAGTATGGCTGAAAAGGACTACTTCCGGTGAAACTTCAGGAAGTTGTGCAATGTTAGTTGACGGGACAATTGAAAGTGCGGCGAAATAGAATTTGTAGAATTGATATATGCTGGGACGAAAATGAGAGCCCTGGCATTGAATTCACCAACCCTTTCTCATCCTTGAGAAGGTATTATACCACTAATTATTTTCCCCATAGACACCAATTGTTAAAATGTCACATATTAATGATTTACAGTGACGTTCCTGGGGCTAATTTAGGTATACGCACCATCGAGTTTTGGATTCACAAATGTGCCTTACCCCCCATATACCTTCAGTTTTTATTGCATTTTTAGCCTTTTTTATTTGTTTGCTTCTTTAATAGCCTGTACGCACGTGCGTCAGTGCGTATGCCCAGGTACGCCCCTGATTTACTGCAAATTCAACTCAAGTTTGGATAATGCAGCAGTGTTATGGTCATATAGAAAACTAATTTTTCACTTGAAAAATCACCAGAAAAGGTGGTGTCACAAGACATGTAAGAAAGTTCTTGTTTGTTTACGTTCTTGTTTGTTTACTAAACAGGTCAAGGGTACAGTTGTTTTCATCGATTGACTGTTTTCATTGCCCACAAAGTGTAAGCATAGAGTCGAAATTTCGAAAATGTTCATCAGAGATCCAGTAAAACTTATTAATACGCTTCTTATGTACATACAACCACAAAATCGAATAGAAATGGGCAGTTTTCCTCTACTTATAATGCCCGTTGTCACCAATAAAGTAGGGATTACTTTTTATTCTAATACACCCGCACTATATAGCCTAGTTTAAAATATCTCGTTATATTGAACGATATATCACTGTAATTTTTGTAACGTTAGGAGAATAAGCACTGCGCATTGCGCATTCCGCATTGTAACGTATGCAACGTTAGGAGAGCAAGCAAAGCAATGCGAAAGATTTCAGATGTGTGCGTTATTTTCACATTTTAGGGGTATTAGAATAGAAATAGAACATCGTTTACGGTGAATTATCTATAATATATCACGGTTTGTCGTTCAATTGTAAACAATAATTTCAAGGGCTCGTGAAATTATTGTTTACAATTGAACTCCAAACCGTGATATATTAAACGATAATTCACAGTAAACGATGTTCTATTTCTTAATTATATATATGTAAATTGGGGTTTCTGTTGTAATTTTTTTTTTACCTCGAATTGCAGCAGAACGACCCCAAAATAAACACATATATAATAAATCACCATGAAATGGTGATTTTACTTGATTTATTAAAACTTTTTTAAAATAGGGGTAGTGAAGATTGCAAGTTTATTTTTTTTATATAAGTTATCAAAATTATAAAATGTTTCTTTAATACAAAACAAATTTGTTGATTTGTTATTAAAATTTTACTCAAATCAACAATTTTCCGACCTTGAATACAAAGGTGGTGGATCGTACTCATACACATTACTAAAACAATTTATTACACACTTTTTAGACTTTTTTGTAAGGTTGCCATTGCTTCCTTTCTTCCCTGTTCTACTAGTTCTTTTTTTTGAACTTCACTTATTTCAGCCTTTTTTTGTTTGGTGTCTTCTTTTAAACTATAATATTTATCCAACTCATCTAAAATCATCTTAAACTCTTGATCAGATATTTGTGCATCACTCAACGCTTTTGATATTAACTGCTTTATACTATTTAACTTAGCCTCTGCCAAAGTTTTTATTTCATGATGTTTTTGAGCTTTTACAGAAAGCTTCCGTCTGATAAAATTAACACAAACACCTGTAGCTCCACATATTATTGCTGCTATTTCCAAAGGTAACAAAACTGGAATAACAAATCCAATCCCAGCCATAATAACACCTGCTGATATCAAGGTAGTGTCAATTCCATCTGTAATATTAATACCATGTTTATATTTTTTATAAAGTGACTGACGTATATCTCGTTCTGTTATTAACTTTTTTTCAATTTCTGAAATCTTTTGTAATCTATAATTTTGTCCGTTTTCCACTGAATTTTCCACTGACAAATCAGGATATATACTTGGTGCTGTCGGTTGCTTCATTTTTTATTAATAAATAAAAAATTAAATTAATTCAATTAATAATGATGCCACCGTATTTACAGCTGTAGCGTTAGCAACCTTGCATACAAAGTTAACAACAGAACCAGCACCAATCTCTAAAGGTTTATCAAAGTTATCATGATTGCGTGGAATGATGTGAAGCGTTATACCATAATTTGGTTGTTCAACACCATTGACAGAAACTATTACAGTTACGTCACCAACTAATCGGTCACTTGCTAAACCTATTCCCATAATCCGTCCACGGCGTGTCATTACATGCCCTACATTTGATTCTGCCCCACCATTACCAAATGAGAGTATTCTATTCAACACAAGTGGGCCCTTAGCCTCTGCAAATATTGTTATAATCCCATATTTAAGATTATCAACTCTATTTCTCAAATGATTAAACTGGTCAACAAAAGGCACAATTCCTCTATATAAATCTTGAACATCATTTATCAAAGTCTCTAAGTCTTCTGTTTTTTTAGAGCTTGGTGGTCCAAATATACTCATTGTTTTTTTTTTATAAAAATATATTTTTTAAATAATTTCTAAAACTCAACTCATAGGCAAACCGTGATTATCTATTTTGTTGCCATACTCATCTCTAACTTCTATTTTCAATTCAGTAATTGCACCATTCATAAGACAGTGATATTCAGGATAAAAACTTGTATATACAATATCTCCATACTGCTTATTTACCACAGGTACAACACCTATAATAGTGCTTGGTGCACCATTGAAATAATTACTACTTGTATTAACTTGTTTCAGATGAACATATAGCTGTTTATAAGGAGCTAAATCCATTGGGTAATCTCCTAAAGTAGTACCTGTCAACCATTTTCTGTCCTTGAATCCCAGCATTTTTGAAAGACCGCTTGACATTCGTGTCTCTATTGACGTATCTATAATGGCTCTGCCAATTTGCTCAATACTGTCCAGGGTAATATTTTCATTTAGCTTTTTAAACTTTTTTGCTAAGTATGGAATGTTATAGAGTCCACTTGGAAAATGTTCTATTTTGTCTGGGTTTCTTGTCTTTGCGGTTTCGTGAATAATATTAAACCAACCGATAGTGTATGTAAAACTTTTTAATCCAACGCGCTTAGTTCCATCTCTATTATCGATATACTGTTGTAAATTAATAGAGTTGTCTATGTTTGAAATTGTATGAAACATTTTTTTAATATATAAATATAAAAACACAAATAAAAATGATTTCTAAAGAATTCAAATATAACCCGGATGCTCAATATTCAAATACTTTTAGCAAGAAAGTGATAGATCTAATAAATCAAAACATAGTCATTACATCAGACGGTAAAGACTTTAAAGCATCATTCCCCAATGTCTTTGAAAAATACAAACTTTCATACGTCAAATCAGATGCTATAGTCCAACGCTGGGGAACAGATTGGATGTTATTTTGGCAGAATCAGTTAAACTTTGCTATTTGGTGTGCAACAACTGGATGTGGCATTGATTTTAACAATCATCTAAAAGCTGATGCCTTGGTTGGTTCGTTATTTCGATTTCATGTCTACTACCAAGTCAGAAGAATATTATTTGAGATGAGTGTAGCAATGCCGCAAGACTCAAATTGGAATGCATTTAGTAACACATATAACCGAAACGCATACGAGAGAATATGCAAGGAGTTTAACGTTGACTTATATTCAGACTGGAGACAGAAACAAAGCTATAATAATGGTCTAGGAACAATTTACAATTACTGGACACATATTGGTTATCATCCTTTGGTAAATACTGTATACGACAACAAAACGATGAGTTTTACAGTCTATGAGAGTGATAAAACATATCACATTGATTACATTGCACAAGGATCTGAGGCAGACAACAGCTGGTCTACTTTTATACTAGATAGTTCATCTGGATTTACAAGAGCAGGAGTAGAAAGAATCAATGACAGCATAAGAACATACTGCTGGGCAATTCTTGGTTCACAATCACAAACAAGAACAGATATACTTGGAACTGGAACGGCATTTGATGCACAGAAACAATTTTTAGCAAATGTAGAGGACGCAATAAATAGCCCCATCGACTTACCCAGTCAAATTTCGAGATATGAAAACACCTTAAAATATGCAAGAAGTAAAGTAAATTTTGTCTATGGAAGTGGATTGTACATGTCTCCAAGTGACATGGAATTAAGAATCGGAATAATACAAGACTACAATAATGAAATTGTAATAGCAACCGATGCACAAGCATTAGGATTAAATAATGATGTAAATGTAAAACCAGTGCCACCAAAAATTATTCAACCTTTTCAAGGCACCACAACAAAGAAATTTTTACCAGAACATTCTGACTTTGATAAATCGATACATAAAACAATGAAACATAACCCACCAGAAATACAAAAAATAGCGACTGAACACGAAGATAACAAAACAACTATAATTGTTGGTACTATAGTAATAGGTCTTGCTGCATTACTTATTTACGAGATTTACTAAACCACTCTTTGGCTGCCAAATACAACAACCCGGAAAAAAACACAAGCAAAGCCCATAGATTGTTACCAAGCCAATTAATAACATTACCTGTTGCAGATAAAAGCCATGATACTATTGCACCAATAACTCCTGGAAGTGCTGCAGCAGCTTTACCAGCTAGGTTGGCAAGAAGTTTACCAAGATTAAATAGTTGTTTTTTTATCCAATCTTTTACACTTGATGGATCAGGTTTTGGAGTTGGAGTTGGAGTTGGAGTTGGAGCAGCACTTGATGTAGGAATAATGGTCTCAACTAATACCCCAATAATCATACCAAAGGCAGTCAAAATACTAACAATAGTAATACCTTGCTCCCTAAACAAGGTTTTGATTCTCTCACCCAATGTTGTGTCTTCTTTTAACACCTTATTTATAGTTTCTTTTATCCTGTTTATTTGACTGCGTAATGCTTCTTTGTTTTCACTCGCCGCTTCAAGTCGTGAACTTCTTTCATCTTCTAAGTTTTTTATTCTGTTACGTAGACGCTCTTGTTGAAACTCATCCTCCTGCCCGGGGGTGCTAACCTGTTCTAATTTTTGTTTTTCTTTTGCTATATCTTTATCAAGCTCAGTGAGCTTTGAGAGATTATTAGTAAGTTCTCCACGAAAGCTTTGCAATACCTTATCTAAACCTCGTATCTCTCGCATTGTTAGACCTTCTGTTTGTGTTTGAACAGCAGTTTTAGAATGAGTTTCATCTATTGTAATACTCAAATCACTCTCAATTGTATTTACAGCATCTACTGTATTTTGTACATCTTCAGTTGTTGAAAAAGTTTGCATTGGTATATTTTCTCCTTCTTTTGTGATGGTATCTCTTGTTTTTACCAAGGATGCTAATTCTGCCCTACCCTGAGCCTTTCTTTCACGTGGGACTAAATAATCATAAATGTTTAAATTATTTTTTACGAAGTCAATACCATATTTTTTAACTAAAGTGTCCAGCTTATAAAATTTGATTGGTTCGTTTGGATTATTTCCCTTATAATAGGTAAGTGGAACATCATCCATCCCAACTGTATATAACATTGTTCTACCGATTTCGTCCTCAGCCACTCTAAAATCATTTTTATAATTGATTCCGCTGATTTCAGCATTAACTTCAGTAAAAAATTGATCTACTAACCACTTTTTTTGTGTAAGCTGTTCTTCTGTTTTATCTTCCCCTTGAAGCTGATCAATATAGTTATTTTCATTTACAATTTGTCTCTGGAATTCTGAGTCAGGTTGTATAAATTCGTCTTCAAGTGCTTTATCCGCTTTATCCCAGTCTTCTTCAGTCATATCATCAATATCGAACGCAGGATTTTCAAATCCTCCTTCAGCCATTGTTTATTTAATTTAATTTTAAAAAATATATTTAAAAAATAAAAACAATGTCGGCTTACGGAAACAAACTCAGCCCTCATAGAAAACTAAGAGAACCTCATGGTGCTAAAGGCATCCGCACAAGTGTAGTAATAACTAATAATCCCTCAACAATAGACCAAAACCAGCAACTGCTTGTGAGATTTCCCAACCTAAGTACTAATGATGTGATAGTTCCAAGTACTGCTCGTCTTGCCTTTGAAATAGAACTTAAAAGCAGAACAGACGCCAACGCTACTCTATTTCAAAATCTGGGTAGAACAATTGTGAAAAAAATGACAATAAGAATAAGTGGCAATGAAGTCATGTCAATAGATGACAGTGATATATATCATTGTTATGTAGATTTATGGAAAAGCCCTAGCGAACGACAAAACATAGCTTACCAAGGTATTGGTAAACCAAACATGCTAAAACATAGAGTTAGCGCGGGAGATGCTTCCTCAGACACTAAAGATGAAGCTATAGCAGCAGCTTATGGAAATAGATTTTGTATTCCACTGGACTTTGAAATGTTAGAAAGTCATATGCCATTTTATCAAGCGGGGCTTGGTGATAGGTTAGAATATGAATTAACGTTTAACGATTATAACAAAGTTATCAAAAGCAGTGATGCTGATGCATCTTATGTAATAAAAAATATCTGCTTGGAATTTGATACGGTTAGTGATGTTGAATTATCCAGACAAATAAGACAGCAAATCAATGGTAAGATGTCATTTATGTATGATCGTATCTTGCGACATAGAAAAATAATAGCAAACAAATCTGATACTCTTTGGAACATCAACATTAATGTACCAGCACGGAGCATGAAAGGTATTTTAATGCTGTTTGAAGACCCAGAAAGAACAGACACGGAAACCTATTACAACCCAAAGATTGAAAAGGTTGAAATGACAATAGAGGGAGTACCAAATCAGTTGTATAGTCAGGGCATGAAGGCATATCAACATTGGGATGAAATCAACAAATATTTTGCCTTGACATCAAAAAGAAACAAAGAGACAGAAATAGTAGCGAGGGACTTAAACTTTACCAGTGTTTCTCTTGAGACTTATTTGACAAAATCATATGCTTTGTGGCTTGACCTTAGAACATGTGAGGACAATTTATTACACGGCAGTTGAAGAAGAATAGAAAACGGCAGTGAAGGCATAACGATATTAATAAATAAAAAAGCAGATGCAGATCAAACTTTAAATATTTATCTATATATAATACAAGATGCGCAAATCAATTTCGAAGATGGAAGATTCAAAGAAGCAGGATACTAGTTTGCAAGAAAAATATCCTAAATATTCACACAGTGCCATTATTTGTGGTCAGACAGGCTGTGGTAAAACAGAGTTTGTTCTTGACATACTTGAAAAAGAGTATGTTGGAGTTTTTGAACATATAATTATATTGTGCCCGACTATAAAGTGGAACGAGGCTTATAAAAATAGATCCTGGATAGGAGATGTAAGACACCCAAAAGATAAAAAAATAACAATTGTCAATCCTGTTGGTAAAGACGGAAATGAAATGCTACAAGAACTGTTGCGTTTATTTTTCAAAAGATATGCTGGCCAGCCCACATTATACATTATTGACGATTGCTCAGCCACAAAAGAATTAACAAAGAAAAAAGATATGTTATCAGAGTTGGCATTTTCTGGTCGTCACGCTAAACAATCAGTGTGGGTCATTTTACAGAGATATAATTCTGTATTGAAAGATTTGAGGGATCAAGTAAAATGGTTGTGTATGTTTTACACCAAGGACAGAGATAGTTATGAAAATTGTTTGAGAGAAAATGATGTTATTCCGACGTTGGAGGAGAGAACCAGAATAAAAAAAACTTTAGCTAAGACTAAATATTCCAAGTTGATATTGAGGACTGACCAACCAACTGGTTATTGGGTTGAATAAAAAAAATTCAAAAATAAAAACTAGAGTGCCCATATAATCAATAATGCACCAACCAATATCAGTACATCACTACTCATGTTTTGTGGGTCTTGTAAAACATACTCTCTCGGCTCACATATAAAATATTCTACGTCATCTTTTGTCACAGAAATTACAGGCGTTTCCTGTGCACCTTTTTCGTACGTTTGTAAAAACTTACTTTCTGAAACACATATACAACATTTTACGTCATCTCTTGTCATAACATCCAGTGCTATTTTATTTTTGTTATAATCACTATTCTCACCGTCTGTTATTTTCAAATCCATTTTTTCTTATATAATATTTTTTTATTATTACAAAATATATTTATTTTACGCAGGTATAATACCTTTTTTTTACAACTGTTGCTAATAGTAATACTAACAGCAAAGTAGCAATGACCATGAATATAGTATTGCTAATAGCATTGCTCATAGCAAAGTAGCAATGTTAATAGCAATGCTTGCAGCAAATTAATAATGTTAATAGAAAAAATAACAATGTTAATAACAATGCTATTAACAATACTAACAATTACTAGTTGCATGAATATCGCAGCTAGTTGTTTTGTATTTTATATTTATTTCAAGATAAAAAATAAGATTAATAATATAAAAATGAATGCGGAAGAACTATTACAAAAATTAAATATATCGGAACAGACGGAACCAGATGAATCAAAGCAACAAGAAACAAAAAAAGAAAGATTATCAGCCATAGTGGCTGGCGGCGGTAGTCGTCAATATTTGGGTAAAGACATACAACTCACAAACATAGATGGCATGCCACCAGATGAAATTAACAAACTTTACTGCAGATATGAAGCAAGGCTTGGGGCTAGCATGACTAAAACTTTAGGCAATTCTTTTATTAACTTGTATGTGATGGGAGTATCAAAATATTTTAATGTAACCAATCCACCAAAACTGATAGAAGATTTGGAGGAAGACCCATTTATTAATCATGCTTTGACAAGCGCTTGTTGTGAGTTGTATTACAGGTATGGGATGTGCTTAGCACCATTTACAGCAATACTGACAACTGTTAGACATATTGATTTTAATAAAAATAAAATTATAGATAATATAAATGGAGAACCAAGAGAGTGAAGTTATACCGGTTGTTACACAACCTGTTGTTACACAACCTGTTGAACAACAAAAAGTAAAAAATCCAAAAAGAATAGAAGCTGGAAAAAAAGGAGCAGCGGCAAGAAAGGCAAAGCGTTTGCTTCAAGATGTTACAAATCAAAATGCTGCAAAGCAGGATGCTGCAAATCAAATAACAAAAATAACAATAGGTGAAGAAGAACCAGAAAAAATCAAAATAAACGTATACAAAAATTATATTCCACCGTGTCTGGTTTTATTAGGCATTGCTGGGTTGGGTTTGTATATTTATAACAAGAAATCTGCTACACAACCTGTAACTGTGCAACCTGTTCATGTTGCACCAAAAGACCCGTTTGATTTTTAATAATTTATTTTAAAAAAATAATCATATAAAAAAAAATGGCAGCAAGTATTGACGGAAAACAAATTGTAAATATGATGTATCATGCTGGAGTGGAAACACTTCTAACTGTTGGATATTCTGAAATTGGCAGAAAAATACTAAAAAGACCAGCACCTAAAGTGGATTTTAATATGGTAGATGTTGGGATGCTGTCTGTGGATATAATGTTAGCAATGGCTACAAAGGATAGGCTGATTAAGCAAGGTATTATTCCTGCGGATATTATGAAATAATTTTAAAAAATATATATATAAAAAAATGGCAAGTGCAGTGGCAATGATGATCGGTGGCGCATTAACAAATGCATTAGCGTTTAGCGGTTCAAATTATTTCTTTTCAAAAATGGGAAGTCATTCAGATGAGGAAAGACAAAGGCATGACAAAGCAGTGGAACAATTAAACGCAGCACAAGTGGAGTGGAATAAAAAAAGAACAGAGAGATTAGATTTTATTAATAAGCAACTGCAAAAAGAGCATCATGCAGAGCAGACTTTTGATGATGTAGACCAAGCTATGAAACAGTATTATTACATAACTGGCAAACATTTACTTTTGGAACCGGAGCCCAAGTTGAGTGATTTTTATACACCATCTCCGGATCAACAGAATAGAGAAATTACGTTTATTGTGGTGGGCATGGCTGCAACTGGATTTGTGGCGTACAAATTGATTTCATAAAAAAAAATAGTTTAAAACTATAATTACTTTAGATTTTTTTGGATTTGAAATGACTAAGTTTACTTTGAAAAAACTAAGTCATATGCATGATACCTATTTTTGTTGTTGTTTTTACATGGTTTCAATCCAAGTGGTCGAATATAATATGGTGGTTTAGCACTCTTCTCTAATTTATTTTTGAGATGATCAGGCGCCCATACTTCACCATTGTCTAATAATGTCAATACCATGGATGGACCATATTCGGTATCTACTATTTTCGTATCTGTAATTTTGTATATTTTATTTAGTTCCAAGTCTGTCCATTTCTTTGTGCTATTTTGATATTGCTCTTCAAGCAGTTCATCAAATTGTGCAGTTGTGATTTCCATTTTTTTTCTTTATAGTTATATAAAGTTTATTCTTTAGTAGAAAAAAATGGAAAAGATTTATTACAGCCCAAAAGGATTTTGGAGAGGTTACACAGCAGTTAAAAAATTAGCAAAAGAGGCTGGTGTCAGTGAAAAAAAGGCATTAGAATTTTTAAAGAAACAAGCTGTGTGGCAGATTTATTTACCTGCGCCGAAGAAAATAGTTAGACCCAGGTTTGATGTTTCTACTAAGAATGGAGTGCATCAAGCTGATTTGTTATTTTTACCGCATGATACTTTTGGGATTGGTCGTGGACGCAAGACATATAAATATGCGTTGACTGTGATTGATATCGCGAGTAGATATAAAGAAGCAGAGCCGCTGACTTCCAAGGATAGCAAAGAAGTTGCTAAAGCATTTGAAAATATATACAGTCGACATTTAAAATATCCAAAGTTATTACAAGTGGATCCAGGCAGAGAATTTATGGGTGCAGTAACACAGTTGATGGTAAAACACAAAGTAAATATCAGACGAGGCAGAACAGAAATACACAGAGACCAAGCTTTAGTGGAAAGATTTAACAGAACATTAGCTGAGAGATTGTTTGGCTATCAGTATGCTAAGGAAATAGATTCCCAAAAACGTAATAGAGAATGGGTAAAGAGATTACCAGAAGTTGTTAAAGCAATAAATGCGGAGACAAAAAAGCCCTCTCCTGTTGAAACAAAAATATTAAAAGATGATCCTATCTGTATGAATGCAAGTGTGAGATATTTATATCAACCCGGGGAACAAGAACGTGGAAGACGCAGAGCAACTGATCCAATGTGGAGTGTAGATATTCACAAGATTAAAAGTTATATGGTGACGCAAGGTATAAGAGTTTATTATTTGAAAGCACCAGCGCCACAGAGAGGATTTGTCAAAGAAGAATTACTTATTGTTCCTGCTGATACTCAAATTCATCAGTTTTTATAGAAACCATATGCATCAGTTGTAATTCCATCTTCTCGGATATATCTTTTTGAGTAGAATGGTGATAGTGTAACTTTGTTTACTTTTATGCCATATATTTGATGTTTTATTGATCGCATCATATTCATTTCATGGGTGTATTTTTTCTTGTTAAATAGTGCATCCTTGTAGTTTTCAAAATTTATATGTTTTTTAACTACATATTCTTTTACACCCTTTGCTTTCTTAATAATCTGCTCATCCGCTCTCAAAATCGAATATAGCTTGGGTCTTAATCCAACATACTCAGCTATAGCAACACCAGCACATTCGTCTTTCATTTTACCCAATACTTTTTTGTTTGTATCATCATGCATTGGGTGATCTTGAGGATAATCACTCAAGTCATACTCATCTTTCATTTCAACCATATCTTTGTATGCATCATCTGTTCTGATGTCTACAAGCAAGCTGTCAGTATCTGTGTATAATAAAGTACAGTTATTTTTGTACCTTTTTTTCAAAGTATTATAATACCAATCATACATATGGTACTTTGATAAATCCAATACTGTCATTCCAACATAAATTGGTTTGTTCAATGTTAATTTTGTTTTGTTTACATGTACTGCTGATAATTCATCTGAAAATTTTATACGCCTGTTAAAGTTGGGTTTGGCTATTATTTTTCTTATTTTTTCATTTTCAGAGCCGTCAGTTCTGACTAGTTTTATATCTGTCCGCTTGCGTAGATTTTCCATTGTTTTGCCAAACACAGAGTTGTTCGCAAGTTTGTAAAAATCTTTTTCAAAGGGTGATTTAGCTTTTTTCCTAAGTTCTGTGTTTAAACGAATATATGATTCCATCCATGGCTTTTCATTGAATTCTATTACTCTGTGTACTTTCTTTAGTTTCATACCCAAAGATAAATACAGTTCCAGGTTTTTGTGATGTAACACATATTTTTCTTTGTCCATAAGATTAGGAACTAGTTGTTCTGTATTTATCATGCTATTATTTTCTAACAGATCTGTCTGGTATTCAGACAACCATTCTTTTTTTACTGCTAATCTTTCCGGTGCAAGTGGATAGTCATTATGTAATTCATGAAGTTCTTTAGGATATTCCAAATCAACTTCTGCAAAATATCCTTTTCCTTCTTTTGACTCTGGCAACTTTCCTGATTCCCCCCCACTTAAAGCCAGAATATGGAAGTGGTTGACTCATTGCCTTACCATAGAGGTTACAGGCATCAAAATACATTAAAAAGTTGTTTTCCTCGTTAGGGTTATAATCAGCTACATATGGATTGTTTGCTTTGGCATATCGTTTTGATACATTACTAATTCCACCACGCATTCCTTTTTCTATAAATAAGTGCATGTCAATGTCTGTCAAAAGTTCCAATTCTATTTTTGAATGTTTAAGTAAAGCATCATAAAATAATCCAGGTGCTGTGTAGTAATGTAAAGCATCAAGTTTGTATGCATTCATACATGTTTTTCTAAAAGTTTGAAACACATCTGCTAACAGAGTTACATCAGTTTTTAGATATAAATCATGATAGTCTCCAATAGTTTTACAGTTAAACTCTTTCCATATTTTTTGAGCATATTCGTAATCTTCAGGACTTATACTTTCATCTGAGAGACTACTGTAAAACTTTTCTATAGGTGGTAATTGCGTTTCCTTAAATCTTTCCATACTGTCCATATATTCGTATGGATAAACACCTTTTCGTGAGAGTAAATGTGTTTGTTCCCCAAACTGATTTTTGGTAATTTTGAAATCAGATTTGTCTGTTGCTTTAACCAATTTTTCCAAAGACGAAGCCATAAATTGGAAACTGTCTAAAAATCTAAGTTGTCCGACACTAAATGAAATATACTTTTCAGCGTTGTTCGGAATGCATGTAATATTACTTGTCATTTTATGTATTTTTTGCATTATAAGATGACTATCATATCCTTTAAGGTTGTGAAATATAACAGGAATAATTGTTTTATTTGGTTTTATTTTTAGTTTTAGGTTGCAGTTTTTATGTGCATGACCTCTGTATTCTCCTGTAAAATGACAGTGATCTCTTACTTTACAGTTTTTGCCACATTTCCTACCTATTTCATTTTCGCATATCCAGCAGTGTGTTGCTTTTTCATAATCTTCCTCATTTTGTTGTGTCATAATTAAGGGTTTTGGGTGAGCAAATATTTTATTAATGTTGCTCTTTTCACATTCTAAGTGATTTAAAAACTTTTCAACAGTATTTTCACCTCTGTAAATAACAGGTTCTTCTGTTTTACCATCATATCTGACAACTTGATATCCAAATCCACAAGCTTCGTGCACACTTGTGATTTCAGATTTCTTTCCAAATTTATTTGATTGTGGTTTGACTATACTTTCCAAATCAGCATATATTGCATAAGGCACAGACATTTGATTTTGATGATTTTTAAATTTGATGATTGCACCTTTTTTTGGCATTTCTATTCTGCAAGAATTTTTGTTAATACCATCACAGTCTTCTTTGTGTTTGGTAAGTAGTTCTTTTCCAGAATAGCCGTGAAGACAACGATCGCAAAAGTAAGTTTGACCATGGTGTTTGTTTTGGTCCCAGAGTAGTCTATTCAAATTTTTAATCCAGCAATAGTGATATTTTGTTGTTAATGTTTTTGGTTCTTTAGAATAATCATCAGGGTTATAGTTGTCATCTATAATTCCTTCTTCATTATTTGGATCGTCTTCGTTCTCTGATTCAACTTCAGTGTCTTCAGATATTAAGATCAAATTAATTCGTTCAATATCTTTTGGTTGTTCTGATATTTTATATGGAAAAACAGATACCTTATTATTTTTTCCTGTTATGGTATATGCATAAACATTAATAGCAAGGTTGTTTTGTTTTTCTACTTTGGAAATTTGAGAAATTGGAGTGGGAAAATCAATACCATCCATATTCAACTTACCCATGTGTTTGTTATAACTAGATATCCTAGTTGGATTATTTTTATTAGGCCACAAAGCAGAAACCAATGCCACTTCCAAGCACTTATTATCTTCATTATTAACATTAATTATTGCTTTTTTATCAGATACTGCTTTAGGTAGAGGAATATATGAAGAACCTTTTAATGGTTCATACTTTGCAAAATTTAAGTAAAACGTAACACAGTGATCAATCTCCAGTCCAGATGCTGTGTTTGTAAATCGTTCAAGGCTCTCTTGTATATAAGCAGATGATTCATCGTAAAACTCATTTATTTTTTCAGAGGTTAAAATTGCATTTTGTTCACTGTGTAATACTGCTGTGGTGTATTTTTTGGTATCACCATCATCTTTGAATAAATTTACAGTGAGACCTAATTGAAACTTTAATCCATTCTTTGTCAGCTCTTTGCTTATTTGTTTTGTAATAATAGATTTTTTATCACGAAATAGTTTTTGAGGGTCTTTGTATTTCCCGGCAGATATTTCGTATGCTTTAAAATAGCCACACATTGGTTTGTCAACCAGTTTTAATTCTTCTTTAGATGTTCTATCATTAAGCTCTTTCAATTCATTTATTACATTGTCTCGTGATTTAGCATATTTCTGATTTTGCTCATCTTGTAATTTATCATATTTCTGCTTTTCTCGTTTACGTTGTTTCTTAGCACGTCGTCTCTTGCGTAAATTTTCTAATGTTTGAGAATTAGCCTCTTTTGGAGTTTCCTTTGGAACTTCTTTCAATGCATTTATACCGTTAGATAGTGTTTGCTTATCTATTACACCTGTATCAAACAGGCGTATTAAATTTTCTATAATCTCTTCAGTCTTCATTATTTCTTTTTGATATACTTATATTTTTTTTTATTTAATATAAAAAAATATATCAAAAAGAAACAATGGAAATTAATGTTTGCAAATTTCTTAAAATTGGATTACACGATCCGTGTAAAAATAAAACTACAAAAGATTCTAATTATTGCAGTTTGCATAAGTATAGATTAAAAACAAGTCATGTATTGCCGTGCTCAATATGTAAAAAAGGCACAAGAGCAAAAAATAAAATTTGTGCTGATTGTGGTGGAGTTTCAGTCAGAATAATGACACGTTATTGGAAATTTAAAGATTATAATGCTGAGTGCTTAAAATTTAGACGTATTAATGTTTAACCATATTTTATTACAAAAAAATATGTTGTAATTTTGATAACTTATAAAAAAAATAAACTTGCAATCTTCACTACCCCTATTTTAAAAAAGTTTTAATAAATCAAGTAAAATCACCATTCATGATGATTTATTTAAAAAAAATTAAACTTGCAATCTTCACTACCCCTATTTTAAAAAAGTTTTAATAAATCAAGTAAAATCACCATTTCATGGTGATTTATTATATATGTGTTTATTTTGGGGTCGTTCTGCTGCAATTCGAGGTAAAAAAAAAATTACAACAGAAACCCCAATTTACATATATATTAATTATAGGAACTACATTAGTGGTGGTAAACCAGAATATTCTTAGACTTACGCCCAAGTATGCAACTACCAATCACACATATTTTTATAAGTTTAAAGGATAAACGTTCATAACAAGCTGCTATGTATAAATAAAATAACTAATAAAAAAAAACATAAGATTGTTTATCTTTGAATGGCATGGGAATATGTGTAAACAAAATTTGAGTACTTGAGCTCGAGTCTAAGAATAGTTTCAAGAATGGTTAGTGAATTCCAGGCCTGATCTAATAGACTTTGATAACATATTGATATGAAAATACATAACTTACAGTATTAGAAGATGAAAAGTAGGCCTATCAGTAACCATAAATATTTTATAAAAAATTATTTTTTGGAAGATATTTTTGTTTTTCATTATTTTATGAATATTGATTTTAAAAAAAAGAAGCTAATACAGTTGTATTTACGGATGATAATATAATGCTGTTTTCATTATTTTGTTCTACAGTTTTTTGTTTTTTTTTTACATTTGGGTAGGTGATAGACTCGGTGATTAATATTTGTATTGGGTTTTCATTATTTATAATTACAAACTGTTTGTAAACAAATATATAAAAATATAAATATTAAATAATTACAAACTGCAAACAATACACATCTACTTCATTCTGATTGGTTAGTCATTCTTTAAAGTGTCCTGTTATTTCTCAATAACACGTCAAAATAAAATAGTTCCAGTTGCGCAGGCGCAGACTAAAGTGAAAGCAAAACATTTGATTTGAACGACGAAAGGGGTGCGGGGTATGCTCGGGCTTCCAAACTATCAGGAAAAAAAGTGGAATGGTTCCGGCTTCCGAGCTTCTACCTGGCTACTCGCCTGAGTTTCTTATCTCTGTTTCATTTCTAGTCACGATGACGTAACGAAACTTTACATGACGTCACTTTTTTAAACCGTTAACGTCACAGAACAAAAGTAAATTATAAACAATGGATTTAAACAGACGTGGAATATATTACTCTGTAGCTTAAAGGTAACACTTTAGCTTAATATTACAATGTCACGTTATTTTTAAAAGCTGAATCAATAAGAACAACGACATTTTAAACATTTTTCCGCTGGTCCAGCTGGAAAAAAAAAGCTGGTAACTTTTAGGCCTGAGCATTTGTATGAAAAATGTTTCAACCCGGTTCTGCAGTGCCTAAAAGCAGCTATGCCACTAGAAACACATTTGTTTTAGGAAACGTACAGTAAACATCTAGGCCTACTGTATACCTTTGCGCGGAGTAGATTTTATGTTAGAAAATGTGTGATTTGGCAGATCGGTTCAACAGAAATTAATTTAATTTAGAACTAACTGGGGCATGTGAAATATAATAATCGGTCAGTAAAGATTATCATTGATATAAGTTTGTAATTTGTTTTTAATTTTTTGCGTGACCCATCATTGACGTGTTATACTTCGATAACATCGCAAAAAAAAGGAAACAATCCTTAAAGCAAAACATTTGATTTGAACGCCGAATGGGGTCCGGGGTATGCTCGGGCTTCCAAACACTATCAGGAAAAAAAGTGGAATGGTTCCGGCTTCCGAGCTTCCACCTGGCTACTCGCCTGAGTTTCTTATCTCTGTCTCATTCCTAGTCACCATGACGTAACGAAATTTTACATGACGTCACTTTTTTAAACCGTTAACGTCACAGAACAAAAGTAAATTATAAACAATGGATTTGTAATTTGTTTTTCATTTGTTTTTCATATTTGCGTGACCCATCATTGACGTGTTATACCTCGATAACATCGCAAAAAAGGAAACAATCCTTAAATAATTACAAACTGCGAACAATACATTTACTGCATTCTGATTGGTTAGTGTTTCTTAAAAGTGTCGTGTTATTTCTCAGTAACACCAGGGAGTACGTTATGGTAACACGTCAAAATAAAATAGTTCCAGTTGCGCAGGCGCAGACTAAAGTGGAAGCCCAACATTTGATTTTAGCGGCAAAAGGGGTCCGGGGATATGCTCGGGCTTCCAAACACTATATCAGGGAAAAAAGTGGAATGGGCATCCGAGCTTCCACATGGCCAAGCGTCCGAGTTTCTTTTCTCTGCTTCATTCCTAGTCACGATGACGTAAATCACGATGACGTAACAATGATATCAATAAAAAGTCCAATTATAATATAGATTATATTAAATTTCACCTATAAAGTTACGCTTCGCTAACTTCCTCGGGCGATCCAATTACATCTTGTTCTCTAGAAAGCATGTTAATTTTATTTTTGCTTGGAGTTGCAAAGAAGATATAGTATCTTACTTTCGTTCTAATCCTTTTTCTTCTATTGTGTACAAATATTATGTTGTAAAAAGCTTGTGAAATAAAATATGTTTAAACCAAAGAAGATATAATTAGTACAGTTTAGTCAGATGTCTTTAGGAGGTTTGTAATAAGATTGTGTCAAATAAATTAGACAGCAGTTTTTTATTTCTACCTTGGATAAAATCATTAATAATATCATTTTGATTACGTTCACAAACATAATAGTCAAACATAATTATCTTTTGAGTATCAGGGTTTAAATCATCCACAGGGATAACTTCATCATTTGAACATGCTAATATGTCTTCAGTAGGAATTTTATTCTGTTTTGCTATTTTTTCAAGTGTTTGTGACAAGACCTGATACTTTGACTGTTCTAAGTTTTTAGCAAATAAATAATTCTTCTCGTAATACACGAGGGGTTTTAGCAACATATGAACTAGTGTATTTGTTTTACCAGATCCTGAATTACCACATATAAGCATTCTAAAACAACAGTCTGGCATAAAGTTCCATATCTGTTTGAAATTACCGTTTTCTGTCTTTATATCATAGTTTGGAATGTCCATTATAATATATAGCAGATTAATTATCTAATTATTATTATATATGTCTAAAGATTAGTGTGGAATAGCAAATATCCCTTATGGTAAAATACTTGGAACAGAAGAAGAATGTTTCAAAGCTAATCAAGTCAGATATTATGGTTTGGTTAAGGTGGCTAAGGATGTACAAAAACCAAAAGAAGCAAAACCATCTCCTTTAAGAAAAAGAAAAATTCCAGGTAGTCTTTCAACTGTAAAAAAACACCTTAATTAATTTTATCTTATAGGGTTAAGCATAGTATATAAAGGAATCGATAATCAAATAAAAAAATGCAAAAAACAGACAAGAAAATAACACGGCTAAACAACAGACATGTAAAATAGCTATAGAAAAAAGGCAAGAGCAAATATTTTTGCAAAAGAAAAGAAAGAAAAGAAACCACCAATTAAAGCAAAGAAACCACCAGCTAAAAATCCAGTAAAGAAATCAAATAAGAAATAGCTATATCATATTTAACTTAACTTATCTTAATTTATCTTATCTTATTTTTATCTAACCTTATATTATACACGTCTTTCTTAAAATGGAAAGAATTAGAAGGTAAAATGAAAAAATCAAGTGAACTTGTAAAAGATGTTAAAAATAAATTAATTAATTAAAAAAAGAATAGCAAAAAAAGCTAGTCATGATTTATACAAAGAAGTATTTAAACCGGTAACTAGTGAAATAAAAGATCAGTCAGAACAGTTAACTAAACAGTTAGCTACTCTTCGAAAATTAAGACAACAATTAGCCATTCTTCCTAGAGCTATATCATTAACTTCACATGAACCATTACAATTAATGCATGCATAAGTACACTTGCAACAAAGCTGGCGTCCGACGCAATATTGGCAGTGTACAATCTAAACACACTTCAGGGAGATCAGTAATATCCAAAACGTTTTATATTTTTAAGTTAAATAAATACAGGCTTAAAGAAAAAATATATCATGTAATATTATAAATGGAGCAAGTAGAAAGGAAAATTAGAACTTTAAAAAAAGATTGCAATAATCAAATTTCAATAACTGATTTTGAAGATTTAAGTAAACTTGACAAAGTTTCAATAATTGATTTTGAAGATTTAAGTAAACTTGACAAAGAGTTGATAATTTATGTAAATTTTAATGAGTTAGCTGAAAAGATAATATCTAAATCACGTGAGCTAATCTTACCATGGAAAATTAGAAAGAGTGATATAAAGAGATTACATAATTATTGTCAGAAAACAATCTCCTCTGCGACTCTCGTGGTCTTATAAATAAAGATTATTTTATTGTTTACTATAACACTCCATTATATTGAGGAATTGATGTTATAATTTATGTTGGTGAAAATAAATAAAATAAATATATGCTTAAAGAAAAATATCTATCTAATATTATATAATGAGTGTTAGAGAAATTGAAAATCCCCCAAAACAATATAGCAGTTGTTCAAGTTGGTATTGTAGATAAAATAGACATATATGCTCAACTTTGGCAAACAAAAAAAATAGTTTCAAAATTTCTTGAAACTGAATTAGTACGAACAAACGGTTTTAAAATGAGTGTTGATTTAAAAACTACTTTTTCAAAAACAGCTCATGATAAGTACAAAGGTGCCATAACTTCATGTAAAACAGCTTATTTTGCTTCCAAAGCAGTATTAATTACAGACATAAATGGACTTAAAGATGCACTAGAAAAAGCATCAGATGAAATTATAAATAGAGCCATTTGCAACATTCGCAGCATTACCCGAATGTAATACGCAGGTTTCCATATTGGTTACGTTATCGTGCCTTAGATTCCCGCCAAAACAAATTTGCATTCAAAATCAAAGTTATCATCCAAATGTTGCAATGTTATTCAGTCGATTGCTCCTATAAACCTTAGAACTACACACACACACACACACACGTCGATTGCTCCATCAGTAGTTTATTTACATGAAATCAGTGATAAAACTTCATCTGCACTGTAAAAAACAAACACTCAACGCAAAGTATACATCAACACGTGTGGCCAGCGGTCATATTGTTTACATAGCAACAGCTAGCTAGTGCACTATTTTCTGTGCCGTTGCCTTCCGGCGATCAAAACGTCAAGGTTTTTGAACATACCGAAGCGCCGCGATACACACGAGGAGGGATCCCGAAGAATGACGGGATGGCCGAGCGTTCACGATTGAAATAGAGTTGGAAATTGGATTCAAATAGGAAGTGGTTTGCAAATTGAAGTAGTACTACATAAATCGAGTAAAGTATAATATTTTCGAGGTAGCTCTTATTTAGAGTTACCGAAAGAACTTGATAACGCTAGAAAATGATTAATAAATATACAAAATAAAAATGATAACGAATGATTTAGATGGTGCCATATAAGTTTCCTGTTGAAAAAGATCCTCAAAGGATATCAAAGTATAAAAAGCATATGGAGAATCTGAATTATAAGGGAATTACATTTCCTGTTACTACAAAACAGATTTCAAAAAGTAGAAAATCAAAATAATATACGTTCTAATATATTCGGGTATGAAAATGAGCAACTATATCCTTTGTATACATCGAAAAAGAATAGAAAAAAGACATTATGTATGGATAAAGGATTTTAACAGGTTAATGTTTAATCAAACACAGTACGAACATAAACAATGGTTTTGAAAAACTTGCTTACAGTGTTCACCAGCAGAAAAAGGTTTTAACAAGAGGCTCAAGTGAGCCTGTAGACGCTCTACTTGATGAAGTTTATGAATAAGGGCCCATACATATATTTGCAACTAGACTTGATACTGATCATCCCTGCCAAGTTTCGTTGAAATCCAGCCAGATGTTCAGGAGAACTAGTCTGTACAAAGTTAGTTTATTAAAACCTTTAATGGGTCATAACTCTGCCAAAATATGTTCAACTGGAACACGACAATGAAATGCGCAACTAGGCTTGGTACTAATCATTCCTGCCAAGATTCGTTGAAATTCAGCCAGAGGACCATGATAATTAGTTGGGACAAAGCTTGTGCATTAAAACCTTAAAAGGACCAACAAAATCATTAAACCAGAACACGGCAATGGCAGGTGCAACTAGGCTTGGTACTGATCATCCCCGCCAAGATTCGTTGAAATCCGGCAAGGAGTTCATAACAGACTAATCTGGAAAAAGTTTGTGGTATTAAAACATTTAAAGGGCCATAACTCTGCCAAAAATCATTCAACCGGAATATGGCGATGATATGCACAACTAGGCTTGATACTGATCATCCTTGTCAAGATTCGTTCAAATCTGGCCAGGGTTCAGGAGAACTAGCCCGGAAAATGTTTGTGTATGAACATAAAAATGGTTTTACTAAACATGCTTACAGTGTTTCTCAACAGAAAACGTTTTAAACAAGAGGCCCAAGAGGGCCTCTGGACGATCTACTTGATAAAGATGAAGTTTATGTATAAGGGACCATAACTCTTTCAAAAATCATTCAACCGAAACATGACGATGATATAACATGCACAGGTACCGGTTTAAAAAAAAAAAAAAAAAATTAAATAAAAAGTTATATTCTATTAAATACTGAAGGTCAGCATCGAGGAAATCCCAAAATATAGGCATGCATCTCTAAACAACAGCTGCAGTGTTAGTTTTTGAAGTCCCACAGAGCTGTCATATGCTGCAATCAACTCAGGAATAAATTATCTTTCCAATAACATACATTTTCATATGTCCACACCACATAAGAAAAGCTCTGGTGCTCGAAAAACACAGAAAACGTACCTGTTTTTAAAAATCGACTCTAAGCCATTCCGTATTATTCGCCTATACAGACCCCCGTAGACCGCCGTTTAGCCTTTGTAGAAGCTCCCGCGGACATAACAACTCATCGACACTATTCCTTACGCACAATATGTCTTTATCCATGCAATAAATAATGTCCAAGTACCTTTCCGACGATTAAAACTACACGTTTTCAAAAATCTCAGTATCCCACGACGCCATTTGCATTGAGAATGCCGGAAGTTGATAGCAAAGCCGCAGAAATACTTGTTAAATACTTGTGATCGTCGGAAAGGTACTTGGACATTATTTATTGCACGGATAAAGACATATTGTGCGTAAGGAATAGTGTCGATGAGTTGTTATGTCTGCGGGAGCTTCTACAAAGGCTAAACAGCGGTCTACGGGGGTCTGTATAGGCGAATAATACGGACTGGCTTAGAGTCGATTTTAAAAACAGGTACGTTTTCTGTGTTTTTCGAGCACCAGAGCTTTTCTTATGAGGTGTGGACATACGAAAGTGTATGTTATTGGAAAGATAATTTATTCCCGAGTTGATTGCAGCATATGACAGCTCTGTGGGACTTCAAAAACTAACACTGCAGCTGTTGTTTTGAGATGCATGCCTATATTTTGGGATTTCCTCGATGCTGACCTTCAGTATTTAATAGAATATAACTTTTTTTTTCTTTTTTTTTTTTTTTTAAACCGGTACCTGTGATAACATGTAACATAATCATTTCTAAGGTAGACAATTATGCCACCCGAGTTTCGTTTACTCGTTTCTTTATATTCAGTTCTGTTTAATACAAAATATTCAAAATTGTCAACGCTAAGTTCTGAGAATTCATTGGTCCAAGTTTCAGTAAATAAAACAACGATGTTGTTTTCAAAAATATATTTCAACTCCTCAGATTTCAGTTTGTTTGCACGTTTAGTTACTAAACCCTGTATGTTCAATAAAGCACAACGTAATCTGACCTTCTCCGTTTCATCCTACTGCGGTGTATTGGTGCGCTATTTACAGTAATAGGGGTAAATCCGCTCTCACGTATGTCAAGGTTAAGCGACTCGCCGTTGAATTGTATATTTAAAGGCAAATGGGAAACGTCTTCTTTCGAACGCGAAGCACTTGTACTGTGTCTACGGTTATAATATGGAACTGACGATTGTGACCGTTTAGTTGATCTTGTTGCCGCACGTGATACATGGGTACGCCCTCTATCTTCAGATCCGGTTTCTATATATATATATACTTCATATTGACTAACCGATTGTACATATGTAACTGATGAATGATCGTTTACATCCAACTGATTGTAACCGATGGTCTACTGTAAATTTTAAACCATTTGCCCATCACTATACAACGTAAACTATTTCACTTTACTTCATATTTGAATCCTCTAGCCTTTGTCGTTTCATTGGAGGCTTACGTAGGTGATTGTCATTTGTCCAGGAGAAAGTTGTCGGTACCGCATTCTTCACCAAATATTTCTTTCCGGTTAGTGTCTTCGTTAGTGTAGAAACATTCATTTTTGAAATGAACCGAACAAATTTTAGTGTGTGCATTTATCTGAAAAATAATGACAGTTATAATATAACATAACCTACAATATATAACTGAAGGAGTTTTGTGTGGTTTGTGCAAGGTTTAAACATATTCGATTTATAATTATAGGCCGTTGATATGAACAATAAGCATACATGTAGGTATTCTGGAACTAGTGGAGACTTAGGGGAACCCCCTGTATCCCCCACAACCCCCGGCATCCCCATGTATTTCATTTTAAAAATCAGCCATATCGTAAAAGTAACACCGGAGGTATTGCCCTTGAATTAACGAAAATTGCTATATTTTGTCTTGTCAACATTCTAGCGCCTCCATTTTTCATCCGATCTTTACCAATCTTTATCAGATTATTACTATCGATGAAATCTCAAATGACTTTAAAAATCAGCCAGATCAGACTAGTAACACCGAGGTATTGCCCTTGAATTAACGAAAATTGCTATATTTTGTCATCCGATCTTTACCAATATTTACCAGATTATTAATATTGATGAAATCTCGGAACAGTTTGAGAATCAGCCAGTTCGAACACAATGAATTGATGAAAATTGCCATATTTTGTCTTATCAACACTCTATCATGATCTCCATTTTTCACCCGATCTTTACCAATCTTTACCGGTTTATTAATATCGATAAAATATCAGACGATTTCAAAAATCAGCCAGATCGGACCAGTAATACCGGAGTTATTTCCTTTGAGTTAACGAAAATTGCCATATTTTGTCTTGTCAACATTCTAGCGCCTCCATTTTACCAATCTATATCAGATTATTAATATCGATGAGATCTTGGACAAGTTTGAGAATTAGCCAGAGCGAACACATAATACCGGAGTTATTGCCCTTGAATTAATAAAAATTGTCATATTTGTCATATTTTACCTTATCAACACTCTAGCATCTCCATTTTCACCCGATCTTTACCAATCTTAACTGGATTATTAATATCGATAAAATATCAGACGATTTTGAAAATCAGCCAGATCGGACCAGTAACACCGGAGTTATTGCCTTTGAATTAACGAAAATTGCTATATTTTGTTAGTCAACTCTCTAGCGCCTCCATTTTTCATTCGATCTTTACCGATCTTTACCAGATTATTAATATTGATAAAATCTCGGAGTGTTTGAAAATCAGCCAGATCGGACCAGTAACACCGGAGTTATTGCCCTTGAATTAAAGAAACTTGCTATATTTTGCATTGTCAACATTCTAGCAA
The DNA here is from genome assembly GCA_037043455.1 of Cyrtodaria siliqua. Classification (NCBI taxonomy): domain Eukaryota; kingdom Metazoa; phylum Mollusca; class Bivalvia; order Adapedonta; family Hiatellidae; genus Cyrtodaria; species Cyrtodaria siliqua. Next base: position 101,689 of record JAWPHD010009157.1, read on the forward strand.
CTTCATTTTTCATCCGATCTTTACCAATCTTAACCAGATTATTGATATCAATGAAAGCCCGAACGAGTTCGAAAACCAGCCAGATTGGACTTGTAACACCGGAATTATTGTCCTTGAATTAACGAAAATTGCTATAATTTGTCTTGTCAACACTCTAGCACCTCTATTTTTCATCCGATCTTTACCAATCTATACCAGATAATTAATATCAATGAAATCTCGGATAAATTCGAAAATCAGCCAATTTCGTTAAATGATTTTTTTTGTTTTTCCCTATATAAGTATGTAAAACATGTGACCTCTGGGGCGGGTCAAATGAGACCCCATGGTCATCATTTTAACAAGCTTGGTAGTTGACCATAAGATTATAGTAAATGCAAAATAATAAACCTCTGGCTCTTGTAGTTTCAGAGAAGGGCGTATGCCATGGTCTTTTGTCCGTCGTGCGTCCGTCCGTCACCCGTTAACCTTTTGATGTCAGCACTCTAGCAACTTCATCCGATCTTTACCAAACTTGATCAGATTATTAATATCAATGAAAGCTCGGACGAGTTCTAAAACGAGCTAAATCGGACCAGTAACACCGGAGTTATTGCCCTTGAATTAACGAAAATTGCTATATTTTGTCTTGTCAACACTCTAGCGCCTCCATTTTTCATCCAATCTTTACCAACTTGACCAGATTGTTAATATCAATGAAAGCTTGTTAATATCAATAAAAGCTCGGACGAGCTCGAAAACCAGGCGGATCGGACCAGTAATACTGAAGTTATTGCCCTTGAATTAACGAACATTGCTATATTGTCTTATTAACACTCTAGCGCCTCTATTTTTCATCCGATCTTTACCAAACTTTACCAAATTATTAATATCAATAAAAGCTCAGACGAGTTCAACAAGAGTTGCGCGCAACATGGTGCCTCACCTAAAGCGACAAGTCCATCCAACATGTTTCAAGTGAACTTCATCTTGATAAAATCGAGGGTACTATATGCCCATCAAGTGCATAAATTGATTATGAAAGCAATCCCCCAGAAAGTTACACATTTACAGTAGCGTGAAAATGTAAATTAAAGGTAAAATTTATATTCGGGTTTCATAAGTCAACACACATGAACTACTGTAGATTATATGCTTTATTATTAATTAACTTAACTATATTAGCCTTGTTTTACTAGAAACTCTACACACAATACGACGCAAACTCCGCCAATATGAACCGGAAGTCGGCCAATATGAAAAAACAAGGCCAATATGAAGAAACTCGCCAATACGAGATATAAGTGACGTCAATCACATTAAGTAACGTCATTCGCGCTCAGATTTAAGTGACGTTAAGTAACGTCATTCGCGCTCGCTTTTTGACATATAAATAGAGAATATTATGTCAGTGCCTTTTACTATCAAGTTTATTAGGCGAGGCTTAGAAAGCGAAGAATGGCGAGGCTCTGCCGAGCCATTCTTCGTTTTCGTGAGGCTCTGCCGAGCCATTCTTCGTTTTCGTGCAGAGCCTAATAAACTTGATAGTAAAAGGCACTGACATAATATTCTATTTATCATGTAGATTATCCATATTTTCTGTATGAATTACGATTATTAGCTATTTCTCAGAACGGTACGCTTATCGAGGACGTCGCCATGTTGTGTTTTTTGTTTGTTTTATGACGTCAGGCAAAGTTACGTGCATGACGTCAGATAACGTTACGTACAATAAACGCCGAGGGATTCCGCATTTACTTGCTCTATTGGTCAGTGCCCAATAAAGCAAAATTTAATAGGTCACCCCTTTATTAGGCAGAAAAGTGCATATCTGCATGATAAATGTAATTAACGATACTATAAATAAACGCAAAGTATGTCAAAATAATTTGATTGAAAACAAATTATACCTTAGTGGCTGTTAATTAATAAAATTGTCATTAATTAAATGGTTTCATATTGGCCCAGTTATTGGTCCTCGGACTGTCATATTGGCCCGCGGCCGAAATATGAAGGCCGCGGGCCAATATGACAGTCCGAGGACCAATACATGGGTCAATATGAAACCACTTAATTAATAACATCATAATACAGCTGCTATGAAAGATAGTGTTGTTCTGATTGATTCCCAACACTTATCAGAGATTCTAAACAGAGACTGATCCAGTGATTTTTGATTGATGTTCTAAGGATTAGAGTCCCTCTACCATATGAGCCCCCGGGAAGAATCCCCCGTTGGCTCGGCATTATGTTTGGACTATCATCGATGTGGTGTGTCGGTTGTATCTGTGTGATGTGGTGTCTGCGTCGATTCTATTGTTGATATGTTGATGGTTGTCGCTCTCGCTCTATGTAGTTATCGCTGCGGCGGTGAAGTGCTGTCTGGAGTGGTGCTGGTCCTACATCCGCTAGGTGGTGCTGCTCTACATCCGCTACTGGGCCGGGGTCCTGTCTTTGGGCCACCCCGCCTCTGCAACCTGCGTCCCTGGATGCCTTAAGTTCTATAGGCACGCAGGTTGCTGACTCCGTTGCTCCACGTACCTCTCCAGGCTTCCCCACGTTGGATCCGTTAAGCTGCTGAGTCGTCGACCACACATTCCATATTTGCATAGCCCACATATACCACACCAAACATTCGGGGGATTCCACATGCAGACTGCCGACGCTCAGCTAACTTCTTCACCTCGATGGTTGTTCCTGATGATGTTCCATGGCGGGCGGGACAACGGAGACGACACCTATCTTGGTCATCAGCACTGACTGGGATAGTCGGTCCCAATCAGTCTTGAAGTGCCTTCTCCACGACGTGCACGTGTCGGTGTCAACAGAGAAGGATCCAGTGATGGGCTGTGTATACATTTATATAAGGCATGGGCATGCATGCACATCAAGTTACAGCCTTTTAAAGCTCATATTAGAAGTAATACGGTAAACCATGTTTCCCACTTAACAATTATGAATGTGAGGAATTCCATTGATACACAGTGCTAAATAGTCACATGCTGTAACAATAAACACATCCAGTTTATCTAAAGTTCACGGCAACAGTTTCAGACAGAACCAATTACACACTAATTACTAATTTTAATCTGGCGGGTGGTTTTGAAACTCTCCGGTATCTAGTTATATAATGATTTTAATATTATCTGTCACATCTGAACGAGAATGCATCAGATGCATGCATAGACAAAACTCTTCTTGATTTTGGTAAATATATATATATATAATAAGTGTACTACTATTGAAATCGTCTTATTTTTATTGACTAAATTTTCAGTATTAAAGGGAAACTGTCCATAAATAAAGCTTATGTCTGATTTTGATTTTTAACGAATGTTGTTTAACGGCTCATCAACATATTATAGGTTAATCAGAGCCTCTCTTGAGAGAGGGAAGGATACACAGGAATCAGGGAAACTGCCTTACTCTTACTATCGAACAGATTCCTATGCCCAAGAACACACAAATGAAACTCAGGGGCACAGAAGAGACTTGAAATCCATCTTATTTTTTATTGAATATTCAGAATTGTAGATGTGTAATGTCGTGAATGTAATTATTTTGTGTTTTATAAGCTCAAAGTTAGACAGATTCTTTTCGATGTGCATAAATATATTAAAAAACTTGAATTGGTCTTATATTTTGTTATTTTGTAATGTTTGTCAACATAACATTAAATATCAAGTGTTTTATAAGCTAAAACTTTAAATATAATTTTCTTTATTGTCAAAATATCAGTATGTCCATAACAAGAATCTGGTTTTAAAGTATGATGTATGACATCTCCCTTCTCTAAAAAGAAACGTAATTTTATTTATTTTATAACACTTTCATCCTAAAAATGTTCAGGAAATAATTTGCTCCCTTTTCACACACAGGTGGAGTCATTAACTGTGCATGTTTCACCAAGTGACATTTTAATCTAAGCATATCCTGTTTATTTGTTTTATCAAGTTTTATAAAGTTTATGTCATCACTCGTTATAGGTAATGTTTTTCTTTGGCTGGTGTGGTAATTGCTTAATTCTGTTACAACTGTATCAAGATGGTATTTAAAGGGACACATGGCAATCTTGAAGTGTTTATCAAGCATTGAAATTATTGTTTCGATTTATATATCCATTATCATTTTCACTTTAAACCAACTTGAAAATAATTAAATAAAATATTTAGTTTTCAATGCTGTTCACTGATTTTACCATAAGTTGAAATATATTATTGGTGCATTATTATCAACAGATTTTACCAAAGTTGAAATGTTTTATTGGTGCATTATTATCAACAGATATTACCATAAGTTGAAATGTATTATTGGTGCATTATTATCAACAGATTTTACCATAAGTTGAAATGTATTATTGGTGCATTATTATCAACAGATTTTACCATAAGTTAAAATGTATTATTGGTGCATTATTATCAACAGATTTTACCATAAGTTGAAATGTATTATTGGTGCATTATTATCAACAGTTAATTATATGTTAAAACCATTTGCTTGATAGTATTCATATAATTAATATTAATGACTGATCCAATGCAAGTTATGCAAAAAAAAACTAGCGGGCCGGGATGCCGTAATTTTAAAAACAATCAGATTGCCATGTGTCCCTTTAAGAGAATTTATAATACAGATTGCATGAAGTTAATAAATGAATTGAACAACAGAAATATTTGTTATTTGTTTTGTTTCCAAAATCTTTACAAGAAATAATTGCATATGTTGTATTAGTTGAAAAGTAGAAAAATCCATGTTTACTGTCAATATATATATAAAACTTTATATGCGAGCTGTACATCATTACCAATTTACCATAATTACTTATTACAAAAGTTAATTCTCTAAATTTGGACCATTCCATTTATGAAACAAAGGGTTGTTTGAGGAAATGACGGATGAGCAGCCGGACATTGTAAACCCCGATCACCTGCAAGTTACTCGCAGGATGATCAGCCTGCGAGTTACTTTCTGGCTGATCTGGGTTTACAACAGACGCAAAGGCTATTGGAGCCGCCCTTAAATAGACAAATTATTTATAATTATATTAAACACTTGACATATATATTATATTTGGTTGTTGTGTTATGTTTGTCAACATAATATTAAATAATATGTATTTTTTACTATGACATCATCATTCTCTTGTTATTACAATATATTTGAGTGCATGCAGAATAAATGAACTACAGAAAGATGTGTTATCTAATTTGCACACCCCTGCTGCAATTACCCCATGTCAACTTATCAGTTCAAAAAATGACATTTTAATCTACGGGTGTCGCGTTTTATCAAGAATGAATAAAAACTTCACTTGCTGCTTCAAATAATTTCAATAAATAGTAATAATCTTTATTTCCTCCATATTTATGAACAATTAAAATGTAGTGAAATTTTAGAACAAAAACCAAA